>JAZHYW010049965.1:0-46924 GCA_037355805.1 Ixodes ricinus
GGAGCAGCGACAGCGTCGCGCGCGCAGGTGCTCTCTCGCAAAGGGGAAGCCCACGTAGCGTCATCGTGCGGGACATCGGCCCGTTGGGACACCGAGTCGCGCGGATGAAGAGACGGAGCGCCGGCGGCGTTCGCTCCGGTGGGAGCAGCGACGGCGTCGCGCGCGCAGATGCTCTCTCGCAAAGGGGAAGGCCGCGTAGCGTCATCGTGCGGGACATCGGCCCGTTGGGACACCGAGTCGCGCGGATGAAGAGACGGAGCGCTATAACCACTGGGTGGTCCGCTCCCGTCGCCAACGGCGTTCCCTTCCAGGGTGGAAGGAGCGCCGGGCGTTGGCCGCGCCTGGCCGGGGTCTCTAAAAGGAGACGGGGTCAGGGGGTCCTCAGCCAAGGTGCGTACTTCACGGGAGAGTCCGCTGGCCAAGGTTGGCGCAAACCAGCGGCCGCCGACAGAGCCGGTGGCCGGGTAGCCGACGGGTGGGAGTGGGGCGGCCAGGGGCTGCCCTCCCGTAGCCACGTCCGCCAACGTGATCAAAGCTCCGAAATCGGGCTGATCCGCGGACATAGCTCAAGAAACCCTAACAGCGGGGCAACCACAAAGTCTACGCTAAACCACGACAACGATAGATGCCGTGGCCCCACGTTGGGCGCCAGAATGTGGAGGTCTCAAAGGGGTACGAGGCGTCCGGATAGGAGGCCGACCGCGAAACCACCACCCCGCAGCGGATCAGAGTCACCGCTACGACGGGTTCGACTGCTGGCTGCACCCGCTAGCCGGGACTCACGCAGGGAGTACACGGACACGCAGAATAGAGGGACACCCGGGGTTTATTGGTTCCGGTTAAATACAAATAGAATAAGACTAGTACGGCAAGGGGGAGGGTGTCCTTACCTTGCCGCACTTTCCCGAGAGCCTGGACGGAGGTAGGGCAGCAGAGTCCCTGGCCGCACGTCCGAACAGTTTCCAGTCCCGCAGAACAGTCCCGTCTCCGAGCGGCCAGAGGACACGCTCCCTCTCTCTTCCCTCGCCGGCGGCTCCAGCCTCCTCCCCGGAAGGTGGGCGAGCCCGCCAGAGGAAGTTCTCTACGTCCCCCCCACCGGGGAGGACGCGGACGGAGGAGTGGCGAGAGTAGGCAACCAAGATGGCTGCCTCTCCTTGCCACGATAAGGCACGCTCCCGTCGGAAGCCAGGTGGCTCCCGACGTCGCGCCCGCGGCCCAAAGGCCGGATCAGGGAAAGGGAGCCAGAGGCTCCCACAACCTAGAGCAATGACTACCTTCAAACTGCACTGGGAACATGATCCTAAAAGCAGTTATTAAAATGTTATTTCGGATAAGTTGACGGACGTCTGAGTCCGGGGGGCCCCCTAGGTTGAGACGCCATGCGTAAGTGGGCATTCAATGGCCCTTTGTAAAAATATTAAGTGCCCCGCATTTTTCTCGATTCATTCAATTCAGTGTACAGTGTCCGGGAAGGGAGTACTTATAAATAGAAAATACTAATTATGTTCACATTTAATTAGAAAAAAAGTTCTGCTTCAGTATTTTAAGGGTGCTTACTTCGTTTTAAGCTGCCATAATCGGAAGTCTGAAGAAAAAGAAAAATAGAACGGAATTATCCCACTAACAAAAATAAATATATGTTGGCTTTGTTATGTGTTTGTTCCGTTTTCCTCGTGTTTTGAACCCACGGTGGCGAGAGTGAAGGGATTACGCTGCTTTCGGGATTTAGGGAGCGCACAGATTTACCTCAGCACCCACCTGATAGACCCTACCATTCCCAACGTGGTGCGGTGCACCGTGGGATAGCGAGAGGCCTTGCGGGATGTTTTTCAAAGATCTATTTGTACTTTGTGCAGTCTCTTCAGTCATCTCTTTGGAGTAACAAAGTCCTCCTGCCACAAATCTTGAAAACACGCACAACATTGAGCTTCCAGCAATGGGTCCCGGGGCTCATGGCCGATTACCGGCGCCCTGTGCTGCAGCTGCTTTTCCTTCCGTGTAGTGTGCGGCAGCACCTGTGCTACCTGTGGGCCCGGCTGCGGGGGAAGAAGGTGCCCTACGATGAGAGCCTCAGCGGCACCAGAGCCTCTATGATCTCCGTGAGTAGCAACCCCGGGAGACTCCGCGTCCAAAAAAAATATTAGCGACTGAATTTCGATTGAACCATTGTACGCGGAATGGCGTTTTGGGTGGAATGCAGTCGGCGCTCACGTTCAATGTCTTCCTGGCTCGTGCCGTTGCATCTTTTCGAAGCATCGCCTCGTCGTCCTCTCCTAATGACGATAATATCCCCCAGAGGAGGGGAACAAGGGGGACAAAGGACAGGCACAAATCTCCAAACACAGCTAGGTGACTGTGCGTCGCACCACTCTCTAGTTTGAATTTGTCCCCCTTTGTTCCCCTTCTTCAGGGATTATTATCATCATTCTTGTCCAGCTAGCTTGCACCTTTGCATTAATTGCATTATCATCATGTCCTCTCCTACCTTTCGTTGTCGTGACAACATTGAGTCACGCATGGGATAGGGCGATGCATCCACACACACGTGTTTGTCAACACGTATGAGTGGTTATCTGTTTGGCAGGCGGCCGACTCCACTACCCTCTACTCCGCCTACGCTACCCATGCTTCACAGAGTCGCAGTATCCGAGTTTTGCTGGAATGCAGTACTGCAGTAATAAAGCGCCCTTTCACATGTATACCGCCGCGCTATATCGGTGCCTCGATGCGTGTGATCCCACCTCTTGTTTACAAACACAATGCAGCGCTCACTCAGTGCTCAGTACTCACTCAGCACTCACTCAGCACTCACCCAGTGCTCTCTCAGCACTGAGTCAGTGCTCAGTCAGTGCTGACAGAAGTGCCCCGATGCAGCAACGACTTTACATTATCTCGGCGCTAAGATGCACGTGTGAAACGGCTCTACCGCAAATTTCCGAGCAAGCGCCCCCCTGCAAGCAAGTCAAGATTACCCGCCAAGTAGGGGGGCGCTATCCCTGGGCCGGCACTAAAATTCAAGATGAAAGCGACGACAACATTTTTCCGCCGGAAAAAACAGAAAAGAAAAAGCGCAGTGCACACAGATTTAATATTTTATTTATCTCTGAGAACATAGACTTTATTAGGCCGAAAGATTTGTCACTGCTATGTTAATCACTTTCAAAACCACCCGAAAGACTCTACAGAGTCGGCCGCAAGAAAAAGTTCGCAGCATTCCGCGATGTTTCCCAACTGCATGCCGTTGGCTATTTTGACAGCCTCTTCAGAAAGAAGCTGGTTGCTAATGACTCATTCTGCACTTCTTTGCTCCAGGTATTAAAAGAGCGTTGTCCACGTATTCACTGAACACCCGGGCGCCGTTACTTAGCTGGCTGAACTTTGGCTTTCCCGTGGCTTGACTGCAAAATTGTCAAAATTCTTGTCCCATTCCCGCATCCGGTCGACTTGGTGGCCGCGACCATCTGGTGTACGATCTTTCCCGTTTTCACAATGCCATTGACGATTTATCCTCGATTTTCTTTGCCACTGTGTAAGAATGCATAGCCGACCTGACACCCCAAAACAAAGTGACAATGGCGCGTAGTTGGCGAGGATCGGGCTGCAAGTAGAATTGGATTGATTGGATTCTTGGACTGAACTTCGCAGGCCAGTGTTGCCTGGGCGCGGTCAGCGGGCGCTGTGATACGGGTGCGGAGCGGGGAGGGGGGCGCTTTCCCGGAACGGCGCATAAATGTGAAATTAGCACCAGTCTGGGAACCTCCCACCTTGCAGAGAGTTTAGAGCGTGCTCCCCTCGCAGCGCTCTGCCTGGCCTACCACAACTCGTCCTTTGACGTGCTGCACCGCAACGTGGGCATCTCGACCTCCTCCACGACGAGCCGCTCCACCGCCAAGACCTCCAGCAGCCCCTGGAACAGCAACGGCAGGCTCCCCCGCAGGAGGACCCACGTCCGGGACGGTGAGGCGCCTTCTTTCTTATGGGCTGGAGATGCTTTTGACCTCAAGTGCAAGTTTCCGTCGTCTTAAGCAGACACTTGACTCCCCAAAAGCGTTTTTGTTACGTGCTTGGATATAGTCGCTGACATGGTGAATAGGCAGGAAGAAGCTTCTGTTGTCCCGCCTCCAGTGCAGACTTTCTGCCTTAGACAACGCTTGGACGTCCTCGCTCACCTTGAACATACGTGGACAGCCAGAGTACTGCGAAGGGCAACAAGCGCATGCTGGAAGCGTTCGAAAAGACACCCTGTCGTCTTCACTGATATTATTCAAGTTATAATATTGCAGTAATTGACGTAACAGTTTGAAGAACTGAATGAACACAAACTGCAGTGTTCATTGTGACGAAGAACAGTTCTCTGGACACCAGAACGACGGCATACGGAAGCTAGCGTGAAATGCAGTGCCTTCCATGTTCACCCACAAGCCACGGAGATCTCCTCTTTCCGAGGAACTGAGAAAAAGGTATATTGTGTGCGTAGTATTTAGGAACTACGCGTTAATCGACTGCCACTGTACAGACTTGCCGCTAGCTCGCCATGAAATCCTCTCGTCATATTGATGTATGACGTTTCCTACGCGCTCGTACGATACTGCATTGCTTGTCACGCATTGACTATACACCGGTTTTATTCGTGCGCATGCGACATCATTGGTGCGTCTCAGCTCGGAGCACACGGAACGAAAGATCACGCTGCAGAAGCCAGCGATCTTGGGCTCAATCCCCATCCCTTCCCATTTTGATGTGGATGAGCATTGAAGCGACACGCTTTCGTGTATCACTACTGCGTGATGCACGTTACAGACGCCAGAAAAGCGGTCATAATGCACCGTCTAACTGGAGAAACTCCACAAAAAGTTGGCGGCAGAACCACAAAACTGCCACCTGTTCACCACAGAGCCCGCTCTGTCGTCTGCTACCGTAAGGTGATTTGGGATCAAAACGAGACTTCCTCGCTCGCTCAGACCATGACAAGTGATGAAAATGCTTTTCGACTGTTTGCCTACGATATTAAAAACAGTTTTAACACGATAAATAGCCTAGATATAACGAAACCGCCGCTTTCTTCTATACCCGGTATGTCCACTGTGCAAGAGTTGAAGCCCTTTGGGCATTCGCCGCTAGTCGCGGACTGGGGCGCTACAGTTGGTGTTACTCTGCCCTATGGGAGCATGTACAGGGGCACTAGGGACGGCCAAGGCGTGACCATTTTGGTGTGTTCAGAGTGGGCGAGATTGGTGATCATTACTATTCGAAAGTCAGACTTCTCGGCTTTAGGTACGGTGTCAAGGAGCTCGGGAGATATTGTCTCGCTCCGTCACGGACTGTTTTAACGTTTCTGGAGCAGGGAATACCATTTCCTGCGACTTTAGATAAAGATCCGGATAACCAAGAAGGGTTCGAAGTACGAAGATGGCATAAGTGTCGTTACTCCGAAGCGCAGCTTACATAGCGGACCTTTTCTTCCCAACTTGTTTTTGTGAACCTTGCATTTGGTTTTTTGTATTTGCAGACCCAGACACCGGAGAGGCGACGCGGAAGCGCCGCACCACGTCGGACTCGGACTCCGAGATGTCGCTGGACCACGCGTCGCTGGACCTGGCGTCGAGCCACAGCTCGGACGAGGAGGAGGCCAAGCCCGCCTGGAGGGGGACGTGCCCGGACTGGCCCCCGTCCGCGAAGAAGGTGGGGCTGCCCACTTGCTCAGGCACGGACAAGTTAGAGCAAAAAGGCTTTCTTACGTCCTTCGTGGGGGCATCGCAGCTCGGTGGCATCACCGCAACCTCGCCCTTCCTACGGCACTTTAACTCCTTCAAAGGAGGAACCCCAACCTCGTCAAGCAGGCCTGTTCACTAAAAGGTCAAATTGGAGGAATTTCCGGAGTAGCCGGACCTCCTGGCCAAGAGGCCGCCTGCCTGCAGGGACTTATGCGGGACACACCTTCGTCTTCATCTGCTCTCAAAAATTGAGTTTCCATGAACGAGCATTTCTTTACCGTAAGCCACAACTATTTCAGTCAGCACGCTACAGCTGTCCGAGATGAGTACATTGGCACTCATTCTCAATCACTGTGGTCGGAGCGGATGTCCAGAGTGGTTCGGGCAGCACTGGGAGGGGCAGAATGGTCGCAAACTATGTGGCTAGAAAAGATCCCGTTTCTCATAAGAGAAAGCAAAGGCTGTAAGGGAAGTCACTCTCTAGCCCGGCCGTAGCTTAAAGCACTCAATAAGAATTTATAAAAAAACTGTCTTTTTGGTCTTTTTTAAAGGCTTTCTAAATGCATAGCATTTAGGCTTCTGCACTCTTCGTTTTGTGGGTACAGTAAAGAGGCCATTGAAGAGGGTTTTGTGAATATATAAAGTAGCGAATCACGCAGTGTTGTAGTGGGGCAGATAACAAATATTTTCCCAAACTACAGGTGGTCGACTGTTTTGGGGGATTTCAAAGTTGTGTGCGCTGAAATAAGAGAGTATGGGCTCTAGTCTTGCACCCACTCGCAATAGATATGGAGAGAATTGTCCTTTTATTATGTGGGAATCTTTTTGGCATAATTGTAGAAATCAGAACATCTGAATTAAAGCTTTGGGTTGAGGAGGGGATCGAAATCGCTAGAGCGGAGCTAGATCACGATTTGAAATGACTCCATAGAATGCAGCTTCTCAAAGCTGGGTTCTGACGAGCCTAGAATTACACTGCAGTGCCCCGAACCCGCCTGACGTCACGTGACCCAAGGTTGGGCCGCATCGCGATGACAGTAGTATTTCAGAAATGCATTATGTATCTATATTTCTGTACTGCGATACAATTTTTATATTTAGGTATTCAGGTGGCTTACAAGCCAGTATCAACACTTGGGTGCCTGATACCACGACCCAAAGACCGGCCCCTCCTAAAGAAAAAGCATGAGGGGTTGAATACCAAATTCTGTGTTTTGAACGCTCCGCCAGTTACGTCGGCGAGACGAAGAACCTCTATCAAAGAATTCTGCAACTCAAGAATGATGTCCACTGTGACGACGTTTACCACCGTATCGATTTTGACAACACCGGAAGGATGAGCGTCGAAAGCAACATCTGCCAACGACTTCTCATAGAATCCTGGCATACCCAGACTACGCCAGGAAGCATCGATAGGTCGGCGGGCACTTTACCATCGGCGCATGTCAATGGGCAAGGGCACTCGAAGAAGAAAAAGAGAATGAAGCAAATGACACCACCGTGGAAGGAAAAGAAGCTGCGGCTCTCCACGTGCAGGTAGTTGCCCTTGATGAAAAAATTGACCGCATCTCCACGTGGTGAATGATGTTGATTGGGGTGAAGCTTTGGTGGTGCTTGTCTGCGTAGACGCTGAGCCGCAGCATGCCGAGCCTTTCGTTCGTTTTCATCCATGTCAGAAAGAGAATGTGTGGTATGGAACGTGGTTATATACGCATTTGAGCATTTGACCGCAGCGCCCTCTGCATCGTCTATAAACGTTGAGCCAATGTATGCAAAGTTTAACGTGATTATATACGCATTTGACCGCAGTGCCTCTCCTGTATAGACGTTGAGCGGCTACATGCAACGTTTCATCCATGACATCCCCAGCTCTTGAGTTACTACCACATCTCAGAGCCCCCTACTCGTCCCGCAGATCGTGGCCGAGTGGTTAAGGCGATGGACTAGAAATCCATTGGGGTCTCCCCGCACAGGTTGGAACCCTGTCGACTGCGCAAACAATTTTTTTTTTTGTTTTTTTGCCTTACATGATGCATTTGCTTACGTGCTCGTGAGCACATGAGCTCACGAGCAGGAGCATGAGCACCGGACACCGAAGCTACGGACACCTACGGACATGGCTAGCCCCTAAGGAGCTTCGCCCCTAAAAGCAAATGGTTTTGAAACTTCGGGCTCCTAACTGTTTAGGACTTGGTTGGTGAAGGTCGGTATTTCTCTCATTTTTGACTTAACCAGACAAAGTTCCATCAAATATGTTTGCATTTAAGAGACAATTTTTCAACTGTATTTTGTATTTTGTATCGAAATACATTTTTGGGTGTATTCTTGGTATCGCAATACTAGTAGGGCCGATGTATTTTGTTACAATTTTTAAAGAATTGTTGACGTCCAAACAGTTTCGTCGGGGACATGTTGTGTCTCTGACGGCGCATGACTCCCTCCTTTACTGTGCAAAGGTTAGCGAATGTTTTACCCTCAATTTAGGTGGTCGGCTATTCCAGTTGGTTCCACACGTCGAAGGCTCTGTCGGTGCGCCCAACTAACAGATAAAAAGATATGGGTTCCTTGAACGTCATTCCACGGTGACGTCATAAGGTCGCTGCTTAAAGGCGTCCGGATTGGACATAATCGTAGTGACTTCTCAAGGTTATTTGGAAGAACACAAAACTGATTTAGATGTCCCTGGGATTCTGTCTCAGAAAGATACGAGATGCCGAAATGAAACCGCGCTCAAGCCACGGTAAAAAAATCGCTCGCTTCCCTTACTACTTCCAAAAACAAGATGTTAATTCAGCGGTAAATTTGATTTGAGCTTAATTCAGGTTCCAACATGCCATAAAAACTTGCTTCCTGGTTTAAAAAAAAAAAAAAAATCTTGTATTCTAGAGCATACTTTTTTTTGGTTCTTTGTGTGCTCTAAGAGGTGCACCAAAACATACAAAATAATGTTTTTATAACAAAGTATTTCAGTGTGTCTGTTCAGCCCCACCAAAATGTATTCCTGTACTAGTATTTCCAAATACTTTTCTATTTTTCAAATGTATTTTTGATATGTATCACGATACATATTTTAAAATGTATTTCAGTATCAGTATTTTAGCTGTTTTTGCCATGTATCCCAGTATTTGTATTTCCAAATGCTTTTGAGAGCATTTCTGCCCAACCCTGACGTGACCACGTGAAATGTCACATGACGCCAGGGCGGTGGCTCCCAAATGGGGCTCCGCAGACCCTTTGGGGTCCCTGAAGGCCTTCTTGGGGTCCCTCGACCATCGGTCAAGCCGAGCAACAGAACTTTTATTATTGGTGCTGGCTGTCGCACAAAGCGAAATAGACCAAACCATGTGCGCCAAGCAAGTAGGGTTGATTACCCTCCGTTTCAGTGCTTCATGGTTTGTTTGCATGCATGTAGCTTTAATATTTACCCCTTTGTCATTGTAATTGTCCAGTACCCCTCTCCCTCATCACCTCTGTCGAACCAGAAGGGGTTAAAAAAACATCAGTGGTTGAGAACCACTGCACTAGGGCATTATGTCACGTGACGTACTAGCTATCTTAGGTGAACACATGCTGTCGAGACCGGTTATAACGAAGCTGGTTACCACGAGATAGCTGCTATAGCGAAGCGATCACAGTTTCCCATTCCTGCGTGGACTTTTTCAATGCGTTTGTATCTGTTTAGAGCAAAGGAAATTGAGCGGCCTCGCAGATATAGCGAGAATAAATTGTGGGATAACTAAAAAAATAATAAAATTCGGAAATTTCACCAAGTCTCGGACCGCCGCACATTGCTGCTGCGGCCGAGCAGCCACCCAAAACGGGGCGCGGACGATGCTGCGAAGGCTGCCGGCGGCAGCCTTTTCATTGTCGTCTGTTCCCTGCTCCTTATCTGGGAAGCGGCTTTCCTGCATCGCACGCAGAGAAGCCGTCGTAGTATGCCGATAGAGGCGTTCGGAGCGATAGCAGGGGTGAGACAGGTGAAACAGGTTTTGGAGAAATTTTTGGAGCAGAAAAATCTGGATTTTGGAGCAGCTTAGGAGCATGAAATTCTCGTTTTAGAGCAGCAGTTTACGCATCTTGGAGCAACTTCGGAGCAGAAAAGTCGACAGTTTGGAGCAGAGTAGGAGCAGAAAATGTTAGAGCAGCTTATCAGCAACTGAAATCATAAAAAATCTGATTTAAATCACATAAATCGATTTTTCTTCTTTATACATTATTTTTTTCCACCCTGGTTCCAATAAGTCATCAGCGCCGATACGCACCGAGATAAAATATAAAAGAACAAAAAAACGGAAAAGGCAAACCCGAGTCCAATGCGCATAGATGAGGACAAGAAACACAGGCTTGCTGCAAAGTTAGGTGGACACCAGGTACCTCAGGCTTATACGAACTGGTGCCAAAGCGCAATTGTAGTGCAAAACTTTTTAAAGCGGTGATTCGAGAGCATGAACAGGGAAGCACGGTTTACTACAACCAGACATCCATCGGACGCTCGTAGAAAGCACGTGCAGATAGAAATATACTCGCCACAAAAGTGAGTCCCAAGGTAAATAGTGAATTGGTAGAAAAACTATGAGCAGCACATGCACGCTAAGTACGAGTGTGTGACCGATTCATTCGATTGTTCACGCACTGGAAGCACGTGTGGGATAACCGAAAGTACTCACGGCGACGGCGCCGTCCATTTTGACGAGAAGATTACGGACACGAATGAACAATTACACAATGGAGGCGCTCAATAGCACTTTTAAGAAAAGGTTTACTCTCAAAACAAAAGAAATACTTGTTCATCTTGATAGCCTGTGCGTCATACCTCGCGTGGCCAGACAGCGAGACCGCGTGACAGCACACCGGTAGCATGCAGTCACAAATGACAGCGGAAAATAGTAGGAAAATCGGGAAAAGATAACGTATCATAGGTAGAGAAGGGTACTATAGCTGAAATTTTTGAATCTGGCGGTTGCTTGCGCCAGCCTGCACCCGTGCCGTGTACTTTACTACGACGAGATTGAATGTTGCCAACCAAGCTCTCGTTTCCCGCTAAATCTAACATCGCCACAAACATTTTTTTTTTGTTTTTGAGTTACTTTGGCGCAGTGTGGCGCAATTTCAACTGATTTCGTGTTTTTGGCGCAACTAGGTGCAGAAATTTGGGTTTGTATCAAAATGGCGCAATTGGCGCAGATGTCGCACCCCTGCGATAGCGACAAGGTACTGACGGAGACAACGGAGAGAGCCTAGATTTAGGAGAGGGAGCAGCTGCAACCATTCAGAGCATTGGCAATTTGGAGAGGACGGAGAGAGCCTAGATTTGGGAGAGATAGCAACTCCAACCATTCAGAGCATTGGAAAGTTAATGGCAGGCGCCTCCTGGTCAGATTGGCGCAAGTCACAAGTGCGCCTGCATTTGGTTGTCGCGTGGCCAGTGCACGCTTTGAGTTTTGACTCCTTGCAGAGCTGCGGCTCGTTTTGCAAATGCTGCCCACAAACCATGTGGCCCCGATTGAGCAGTTGCCCCCTCTCTTAAGTTTAGGCTGTCTTTACCTATGATACACGAACTTGAGTGCAAACTCGGTGCTGTGCGTGCTTCTTTGTTTGCTTCGTGTTCCGAGTCGGCGTCGCTGGTCGGTGTGGTCGTTCTTGCGCGGAAGTCTAACTTTGCTCAAGCACCGATTCGGCGAATCATCGCCACTCAATGATGGAGAATTCCGGCACCGCCAGCACCTCGACAGGAAGACGAAGGCAATCTTGAAATAAAGCCTGCCATCCGCGACGAAGTGCGCATAAACGTAAAGAATGCCGTCGACCATCAGCATCCTTCGCAGTTGTTGACACAGTTCGTACGTAGCTCGCAGGATCTTTTCTCGATCGGAGGTTCTCGCAGTTGGTGGGAGGCAGCTCCGATCTAGCAGAGAGCGCGTGCAGGGAAGCCTCAACCACTTTCTGCAGGCACGATAAGTAACATGTGCCCGTGACAACTCGTGTTATCTTTTTTTGTGTGTGTGTTGCATTTATGGCGTGTAGATATAACAAAGAAGCGGATATAGCAAAGTGATTTTCGATTTCCGTTGACTCCGTTATAACCGTTCCCGACAGTAACTAGTCTTGTGACTTTCGCGTGACCCCTTTCCACATTAAGTTAACCCTTTTTTTGTGGCAACACGAGCACATAGCAGCTGTGACGACACTCATCCAGGCCGCTTTACAGGTGCAGGGGTATGTCGTGGGAATACGGAGCGAGAGCTCACGGGTTCGATTCCTGGCGAGAGACAAAGTGATTTTTGTAAGGGCCTTGGCCATATTGTCATGTTTTTGTAACAACTCTTTGTGATGCTCTAGACTCAAAAACCAACCCTAAGATGCATTCCGAATCAAAAAATGATGCCGAAATCGCTGTTGCTAAGCTGATTCGACATGAAATGCGTTGGCATTTAGCGCAGGGGTTCCGACTCGGCAAAGGATGCGAACCCCAACCTCACAATGGTTCGCATAGTGTTTTGTTCGGATAGCCAGTCTTTCCTCCCAGGTGTCGGCGATTTCACGCAAACAGCGTCATCATTGCGCCTCGGTTTTATGTTGTCGCGCACGTTGTGCCACTGCCTAGGCCGCTCGATCCCGACCTCTTCCACTCCAGCTGCGTGTCATTGGAAGGGTGCCAGAACACTCTTTACTTCTTGTGGGAAAGTGGATGAAATGAGCGAATGAACGGAGCAAATGCCTCGCAGGAACCGCGCATTGGCCTCACTAAACCAGTCGTCTAAACCATGACCCTCCAAACGAAAGACGGCTACATGCATTGGGACAATAAATGCTAACACATTTAAAACGAGTGCCGGTTACGTGCCTTAGGATGTTGTAACATTCAAAATTACGAGCACGAGTCAGCAAAAACGAGATCACAAACTCTTGGCACCATTCGACTCGTTCTCTCAAGAAACGCGTCCTTCCCGCCCTCGGCCCTCCGGAAGTCCCGGGAGCGAGAAGGGGCTCGCGGAGACGGTGGCCGTTCCCGCCCTAACTGTGGGTCGCCCACGCGGTCCTTTGCAGACGTGCAGCAGGCTCCCCCGGGGTCCCCGCCCCGGCGCGAGCGTCCTCACCTGGGCCCCAGCCTGTGGGACTGCGGCCTGCCCCCGCAGCTGGGCTCCCTGCCCTGCGCCCCGCCTCCCACGACGTCCCCTAGCGGGGCCTGGCCCCGAGAGGGGGACCTGCGCAACAACCTGGACCAGCCCACGCCGGGCAAGGAGGCCGTCTGCCACAAGCCCAACATGCTGGCCGCGTCGGACTCCGAGTGAGCCCCCGGGGACGCACCTCGAGGTACGGTGTCCGGAGCGCGTCTCCGACTGGTGCGGTTATTGCGTCCTCGTTTGTGGTCCCCTTGTTTCCACCCAGCGACGTCGTAGAACCGTCGCGCAGTTGCCTGCCACGATTCTGGCGATAACGGGATCTGGCAGACGCCCGTTTCTGTTGCAGGTCGCTCTTCAGTTTGGCCACTAGTTGGGACACTGCGATGACGGCAACACTCGCGTCCGTTTAAGTCTTCCGACAGAACTTTCGAACTGACTGCCAGGATCGCGACAAATTTGTTATCACTTTGGGACCGCTTTCGATGCGTGGGCGGTGTAGGACGCTAAACACGCCAGTCGAAGACACGATTCGGGCACCGTACCGACACTGACTGGTGCACTTGCTGGGAAATTGTCGCAATTTTTGCGAGCGCCGTCTCCGGCACTTCGTTCCAGTTAGGGTGGCGGTAGCGGCGAAGCTCGTGCGAGAGCGGCTTGGGGTGCGGCCCAGCTATGCGCGTCGAAAACTTTCCGCAGCTAGGAGTGCGTGCCTCTAACCTCGCCTCCCCGCTACGCTTCGAAGTGGAACAGGGTGCTATAAGCCGCCTCCCGGAAGCTGAAGGTTGGGCCTTCCGACTGGTCTGTGTCATCCAATCGGAGAGCCTCATCTTTAGCTCTACGGACATTGAAACGAAGCTTGGGAATTTTGGTACTTGAAAAACATTGTTACCCTAGCCTGAGTGGAATGCGGGAAAACTTGCTTTCTCCAAAAATATGCACCAAATTGCCCGGAAAGTTAGATGCAGCGTATGATTTACGAGGAGACAGCAGCTGGATTGCCACATTTGTGTAAATATGGGAGGATGAACCTGCTTGAATTGAATGGTACTAAGAAAAATAAAGATTACCCATGCAGAATGGCCTTGTGCAGTTGAGCCCGTTTTTTGTCGAGGTTTACGCATAACGGCGCGGATAATGGGAGAGATTGACTGGATGAAGGCTTCATTCTCTGGATTTGTACCCGCCCAGACTTTACGTGGTACAGTCGAACACACGTCTAATGATGTGAACACAAATCAGAATGTTCACTGTATCCAGCATTTGTTATGCTATCACATATTGGCAGAAAATATTATGAAATGTTTTTATGCTAACCGCACTGATAGTTCTATTGCATATAGAACATACCTGAAAAGTAGCTGTTGCCCTATTTCTGTAAGTTTTTTGCACAAAGTAGGTGCAGCAAAGCTGCATTTATTGTTTATTACAATATTCAGAAATTCCCTTCAAAATGTGGTTTACCTTTTTCTTGTCAGGCATGTCGGGGTCGAATGGCCAACAGAGCTAGGGAACGTCTTCAATATATGCCATGAAGGTTTTTTACTGGTTGTTGAACCTGCATGTTGAGTTTCCTTTCGGCTGCGAGTTTTCGAACTGCAGGTCGTCCAAGTACTTCTTTGATTTTCGTGGTGAACTCTTCCCAGGTGTTGAGGGCGGCTTCGTGGTTCTTGAACCACAAGTTGGTGACGTCCGAAAGAGAAAACAGCGTTGTGTAACTAAGTGGCCGGATCCCATTCGCTGTGGCGACCAACTCACTCATAAGAGTCTAACGTGTCCTCAACGTCGTCGTCGCCCGCTCCAGGGTACCATTTGGGGTCTCGTTGGCGAACTGCTCTGGGGTACACGACAGGTACGGGAGTGTCGGGAGGGTGACTGGAGTTGGAAGCGTCGGGGGTACCCATTGAGCCGGCTCGCATGGTGGATGTGAGAGACGCGGCTTCAAAGTTCCAGGTTCATGTTCAAGTACTGGGGATTTATTTATTTATTCATTCTGTTTAATGTGCCCACAAACAGCTCGAGGCCTTATTAGTGCGCACATATTACAAACAATAAAAGAACGGACACAGACAAACAAACAAGCAAGATGTGATTTGGAAAAGATAAAAGGAAATACTACATAAAACTACAGAGAAGAACAGGGCACAAATGGCTGTCAAGCAACCAATAATGCTCTTCTAAAATTTAAAATGGGTGAGAACATTTCTAAATCACTCCTATATCAATTATAAAGAAGCTGAAGGCGTGTCATCGGGGACTGGACATTAACTTTCTGCAGGTAGAAAAGAAATGAAAGTCTGATACGCTTTTGAGGAACACTGAAAGAAATTGCACTTAAAAAGCAAAGGTGCATCAGTTGTAGCGTTCACTATCTTATACAAAAAAGTCATGCCTCGCATTAATCTTCTTTTGTGCAAGGGTACCAGGTCAAGCAGATTAAGTAAGTATTCGTAATCAAAATAAATGCACCTCCCAACCCATCTATCGTAAACAATATGCACGAGACGACGCTGCACTTTTCTAAAATACATGATTGAGGCGATCCAATGGTATTCCACACGACTGAGCAGAACTCAAATTTAGATGGTCGAGATTGAGGAAAGCCCGCAATTTTCCACCACTTCTTAGATGAAAAAGTCGCGGTGGTTTTAGTGTAAGCCGAGCATCAGATTCGAACTGATTCAGCCAGCCCGTGCCACACGTGTATTTACTGATGATGATATTGGTGATGAATGAAGACTACTATTCTTGAATGAGCATGCTAATCTTCATGCAATGTAACAGTATTGATGAAAGAAAAACTACCCCCATAAATGAGGAGCATTTTCTTTGTATACCGATTTGTCAATAAACTCTAGAACAAAGCATAGGAATACTTTTACCATCGAGCGAATGATTCCCTCGTACAAAGTTTGTGGCAAAAAAAGTGAAAGTGAGAAAAAATTACACCATCTTCCCAAGGGGAACCATGGGGTGATGCGGAGCATCGTGTTGGTTCCGAGGAAAGAGTCAGTTGCGTACTGACGTCGAGAGATGGCGCCACCGACTGCCCTAGCGTTACCCCCTACGCGAGCCTTCATCGCGGCTCGCGGCAGAGAAACTTGGAACGCTCGGCGCTCGCCGTTTATTTTATTTTCACACTTGAAGGAGAGGAGACTAGAGGAGGAGAGTTGCGCGTGCGCGCGCGGTGTGAGTAGAAGCGAACGAACGCGCAGTGCACGCAGCTGGTAGAGAGAGAGCGGAGAGAGTAATGCGCAGCTGTTGGAGAGAGGGAAGGAGGAGAGTTGCGCGTGCGTAGTGCGAGTGCGGACTACAAGGCCGCGAGACATAGACCCGAGCAAGAGATGCTCCGCATCTAAAATTAATTAAAACACTGACCCTTTACTTTATTAATTTCTCACAATCTGCATCCTCTAAAAGGCTCCAGCAGAGTAGGTCCGTCGTTCAGCTGCCTGGCGCTTTTGTGTCTTGAGGATTTCTTGGAGCATCCTATTTGTGGGCCACTTGGAAGACTATGCCATGTGCCTTCTGCTATGTTGCTATAGTAGCCATGTGCCTTCTGCTTTGCTTTGGGGACCTTGGATTGCACGTCCTTGTCAAAGTGTTGCATCTGGTGACTCCCAAGCTCTATCCCCATCTCAAAAAGATCCCCTTCAAAGCCCTCAGGGCCTGAAGTAGAACTCGAGCACCGCGAGTAGAGCAGCCGTTTCGACCATTCTTCGAGACACAAAGTCTGTCTTCATACACCACACTCTAGTCCAGAGCATTGAATGCCTCGTTCGCATTCTGAGTCTTCATTTTGGCACATCTCTCGAGAAGGTCGTGCCAGGGTAAATGGTTGTACAAAGGAACCAACTCCTTTGCAATTTCCCTGGAGCAGGCAGGGCTGTGCAACTGTGGCTTTCCCATTGCCTCCAGTGATGTATGGTGGTTGTGATGTCACCATGAATCTTTTCCTTGAAGGCAGGCCTGATGCTGGGGCTCTTCATCAGTAGAGCAAGAGTGCAGGAGGCTGCTAAACACACTTTTCTGCATCGCCTGAACTTTTGAGGCATGCACCTTTCAGTGCACATGCATAATAGTTTGTCAACCTTTTCATGACCACACTGGTCAACTTGCACCATCCACCGAGCCCTATTTTTTCTTTCTTGAGGGTCTCCGATCAAGAGTTCATCCATACATTGACCACGAGAGTTTGGTGTTTGAAAATAGTCACTAACTGTTTGGTGATAGCTCACCCAGTGATGCGACTGACCCAAGTAATTTTTGTACGCACCTTTTGGAGCAGCCAAAAGTCAATTGGGGAGCAGCAAAAAGTACTTGTTGGAGCACAAGCACACACGTCTATTTTGTTGATACCACTGTCAATTTTACTGTCAAGATTTGTGTGTTGGCCCATCCAGCTAAAAACGTACTAGGCAACTAAAAAATGTGCATGCTTTGACTTCGCACTTCTGTGCAACGGCAGGTTTGATTGCTCTAAACGCAGAACTATAAGTCCGTTGCAACTCAAGAAGCTAGGGCGAGGGAAAGGAAGGCCAGGGAGGGGGAAGCAGACAAGGAATGCTGGCGAGAGGAGGAGGTTTCTCCTCTCCTCTTCAGCCTTCCCTTCCCTCACCCTACCTTCTTGAGCTGTAACTTACTATAGCTCTTTAGTTGCACATAGAAGCACTAGGCATGGCAACAAGATGCTGATCGATGAAGGACAGTATGGACTGCTGTGAATGGTCATTTAAGGTACAAAATAAAATGTAAACCAAATAGTATATTCCACTAAAATAATGTTAGAATAATCTTGAGCACAGAAATTGCTGTTTCATCCAAGTTTTAAAGGTTGTAATAAAACAAAAATCCTTAATCCTGATTAAAAAAAAAAAAAACTTTTGTCATTGTTATGAAAATTAATGACATTTCGTATGTACAACCTTATAATAACAGAGATCCGCAAGCGAACGATAAGTGTGCCTTCTTAAAATGATCCAGCCAATGTTGTTCAGGTTATTCCCAAGCTTCCTTCTACTGCTTCACCTAATTTAGTTTTAGTTTATTCTATTGACGTGCACCTCGAACGGATAAAACATATATAAAGGTGACAACTAAACAACAGAGTTCAAATAAAAATAAACCTATAGAGCAGTTCATCAAAATTTTCTTGCAAGTACCCTCGCTAAATCACGAATTTGGAAAAGGTATCGCTAGGATACCGCAGTCTATCATAAATAATTGCCACAGTATAATTCAGAAATTTTTGCTACAACTAATACTCACGAAGTTCCTTTTTTTAATATACTCGACGCTTGCGTGGTTAACGTCCCGCTCTGGGGGAATGCTTTCCCTTTAGCACTCTGATGCACTGCGGCAAAGCAAGATAAGCAAAATTGCGATGCTTACTTAGCGGTTACCGCTTCACTGCAGTATGCAAGAGTGGGGTGAGAAGCGCACTCAGCATAGCTAACTTACATGCCAGAGCAGACTAGGAACATAAGATATTGCGAAAATTCCGAGTACTGTCAGTGTTTGACACTGATGGAGAGATCAAACAGGATAGTACGTTATTTGCGGCTAAAATTTAAAGTTCTGAAAAATATCGCGCAAGCCTACCATAACGATTCGGACGTGTAGCGGGGCCCGAGCCATATATTTACAGTATTTAATAAAAGTAAAACCAGGTTTTGGCGCAATGTTGGCGCAAGTTCCTTGTATTTGGGCTAAATGTAGCAGGGTAAGCCCTGTGGTGCAGTTGCGCACAGCAATCACATCACCGCTCCCCGGAATGGCTCCAGAATGCAACGCGCATTGCCGTCCCGTCGAAAATATTTTGTATCTATGTAAATGTTCAGTATATGCTTTCGAAATTTTCTGGAAGGGTGCATTATTATAATGGAACCTAAAACGTAAAATTTGAAACACTGCACTTTTTTAAGAAAAGAACATTGGGCATTTATGCCAGTGTCCTCCCTTAAAAATAGTCTTCAACAAAAAGAAATTGCAGATCACAAAGAAAAAAGTTCATAATGTGAAATAGTTTGCTTTCCGTAAAACACTTTTTTTTTACATTTTCTGCAAGTTGATTCCCATATCTCCCCTAGCAAGTGTTTGGTGCCGTAGCCTAATACATGTTTGCCGGAACCATGTTGGCAGTTTGAATTAATATGATAAGGGTACGATCGGAGAAAATGCATTGACCGACAGTGCATCCAGGCACTGGCACCCAGTGAAACGGGAAGCAACTCTTTCTGAATGGTTCGTCGTAGGTGTACGTCCTCGGGCCCGGAGCGCCCAGACCCGTGCAGGACCAAGAAAACCGAAAATATGCAGAAACTGACAATGTGTACGTGTGCACACGCATATGCGTACATACCGGCAACGCCACCAGCCCTTGGAAAACGAAAGAATTTCTTTTTATCCGCTTTCCTGAGCAGGGCAACGTTAACACCTCGCCCAGTCAGGGGGCTTTCCCTATTTCTCCACGTTTCGCCACCAAGCCGTGACGTTGCCAATTTTCAAGGTCGCGCGCGAGTAAACAGAGAGAGCTCGTGGAGTGACACGGCAAAGTCGGATCTGTCGAGCAAAAAGCAGCGCCAGGGTTGGGCAGAATACTCAAAAATGTATTTGGAAATACAAATACTGGGATACATTAAAATAGTAGCTAAAATACTGATACTGAAATATATCTGTAAAGTGTATCGCGATACGTATCGGAAATACATTTTAAATAGAGGCAAAATGTATTTGGAAATACAAATACAGGAATACATTTTAGGGAGGGCAGAAATACAAATACAGAAATACTGATACTGCAATACATTTTTTCAAATTTGTTTGAGACGCCAAATGATGAAGTGGAAGCTTGAAGTGGAAGTTTTTTATCCTGAAATTACTTTCCCGTAGGCTTGGCACTTTGCCTTGAAGGTTAGTGATTTCGGACGACGAGGAGTCTTCAATGGGCTCAAAAAAACGTTCCATCAAGGACTGACCGCGGTCCCTTCCCTGACATCCTGTCTGTCTGACGAGGGATGCGAAAAGACTTCGACCTCTAAATAAGTTCTATGCCATCCTAAATCCCATAAAAACGTCACCACGCCCCTGTCCAATAAGGACGCCCCTGTAAACATTTATCACATGACGTCACGGTGGAATGAACTGGTATTATTTATCTGTAGGTGTGGCCTTGAACATGAAACTTTACCGCGTTGCTGTATGAAAGGACAATACATACTTTCGTTGTAGGTTACCTCGTTGAAGATCATGCAGGCAGTGCCATTTGGAATTTTCGAGAATAGTGGACCACCTGAAGCATCCTGGAAAACATGTCTTATGTTCTGTTACGGTTGAAAAAACGATACGGTGGCATCCCCGTTGTGAAGGTCCTTCCTGCCGACCCACCGCCACCGACGCATGGATTGCAGTCCTCAAGTTTCGCCTTAGCATACTCCAAATAGAGACCTCGTGGATTGCGACCTGATATTGCCGGCACAGGTGCGAGCTCTCCGAGAAACAGCGCGCTCAAGACGAGTCGCAGGTGCGCGAAGTCTGGGTCGGCACAGCGAGGCCACGTTTGACCTCCTTCCTGTGTTTCGGATCACCAGAGCAGCGGGTCACTTTCACGTCGGCTGATGACGTACCGTCTTGAGCCCGTGCAATATTACGGGCGCAGCCGCAGACGCATTCGAATATGTGTTGAACTTCACTGCGTGAGTCATCCTACTATTTCTAGCCAACCACCGCCAGGCTCGTGCTGCAACGGACTGTGACTCAGCTTTGCCGGCTGGGTGTACTGTGTACGCTAAGGCGAGAGAGACTGGTTAGCAGGGGCATTGGATGCCAGCAAACAATGTAGGACCTGCGGCAGAAGATGCTCTGACTCCATTCCTGGCACGCCACCTGGTTCGAGTCCCCGACTCGCGCAACACTTCTCAGAAGAGAGAGGAGGACGCATAGAGAAAACAGTTTGGAGAATCGGAAGGAACCTTGGTCAGCATGGTAACAATACTAGCATGTCCTTGACCCTGGTGCCCTCAGAAGTGAAGAAAAAAACCACAACTGTCAGTTCGGTATTGTATTTTTTGTTTTTGGGGGGGGGTATTTTTCAAGAAATGTAACGAAATACATTTCACCCCTGATTGTATCGCGATACAAATGAACATTCAAAATGTATTTCGATACAGGAATACAGATACTGGTGGAAAAAAATGTATCGCGATACAGAAATACAGATACGAAATGTATTTCTGAAATACTATCGCGATACATTTGTATCGCGATACTGCCCAACCCTGAGCGGCGCAAACTCTCGTGCAGATAACCGGCCAGTGCCCAAATGCACCGCGATATGGGACATCAGAGCGGTTTTAAATGCGTCGGCATTTGTTGCCCCGGTGCACGACAGCTGTCTTTGGTTTGGACCGGACCGGACTGGTTTCGTGAGGGCCGCGGTGCGGTTCCCACCGTGCTCTCTTATGCCTCCGTTGGTCAACCTCGCAATTCCACGTCACTTTCCTTCTAAAGGGAAGCCATTAGCTTACGTTCAATTTACTTGCACCTGCTGCTCCGGTGCAGGAAAGGGTGCAGGGCGGTGATACTTCCGGTCGTATCTCAATACACGCACCGGATGAGTACGCCCTTCCCCTGCACCGGTGCCGGATGTGCAGGTAAATCGAACGAAGCTAAGTCTTCTCGCACGCTTACCAATGACGCGCCGCTGTCGAGGGCCCACCAGTTTCTAGTCACTTTTGCAGAAGTGTTGGAGCTTTGGTCGAATTTGTTTTGTTTTCTATGCTAGCAGCACTCTCCGAGTTTGTTCGTTAAAGGTGAGCTAAAATTACGTTGAAAACATTGCGGGGCTGGCATGTGTGCAGAATTATTAGTTATAGTATCTCGTATTTCGCTATAAGTGGGTTTGATTGTAATTCAGCTGGTCAGCTTCCGACTTCGCTGGCCAAACTGCCACTGGAGCTCATTCCTCACTTGAGCCCAGTCAAGAGGCCCGCAGAGCAGAACGCAGCACCGTCGAGTGCACCGTATTGAATCAAAGTAGAGTTCAAGAATCTGCCTCACAGCCACTGGTATACAACTCTGTCCACCAAGTCAAACGAAAACCATGGCTGATAATGCCTCGGGGGGTTTGGTAAGATGCCCCAGTTGCTTGCATTAAAACGGCGATTGATCGAAGCTTTAGCAAACTCGTCTTCACTCTCGGTTCTAGCTGAAACACCAGAGTGCAGCCGACAGCTCTAATTCAGGAAGGACGCAGACTGCGTCGAGTCCTTCTGCAGAGCTGCGAGCACCCTCTTCTTCCGCATGGCAGACTTTGCCTAACGCGACACAAATGGTCTTTGTCGAGGGCTCGAGCGCTGCAGTACGTACTCGATAAGAAGCACGAACCAGACGCTCGCGTGCTCTGGCCATGGACTGTCTGGCAGTGGGGCTCACACTGTTTGGACGGCACGGTCCACGGTGGTCTTTGATTAGCGGCGGAGCACGGTCAACAGACAAAAGAGGGGTGTGCACCACCGACTTCTGCGTCGTCCCCGATTCTCCCTAGTCCATTAGTGTTTTGATACGGATAATAAAATCATATTTTCGCTCAAAATTCTACGACTGCGGAAATGGCTTTGACGGGTATTTAAAACATTTTTTGCCTTTACATTGCAGTTCAAAATAATCACAATTTTGCCTTTACATTGCAGTTCAAATAATAATCCAATAAGCTACAAACAACCCACTATGGCAAGGTAGCTCTGAGAAATCGCGACTGCCAGTCACCACGGCTAGAGTTGGGGGTGTCCTCACTGTAGCCCCTTGGCCATGGCTCTATAGCCATGGTGTGGGCTAGGATGAGAAAAAAAACAAAAAGCCTCGAGCTGATATTTGAAGAAATAAAAAAAGGTAGGGGGCCGATCTCAGAGGCTGTGCACTGTGTCCGGGATCGAAGCGAATTCCTCGCAGAGTATCTGTGTGCATATTTCGTGACCTTTCGGGGCATGTTTTGGATAATGCATTTTATTTTGGGGTTTCCATGAAAATTGCATCAAAGTGTATATGAACCATCACCAGCTAACTTCTCCTCTAAGTTCCTTTACCATAAGCATGGTGCAGACAAGTGGTGAAGTATGGGGGACTAAGAGAGAAACAGCTTCGGCATGAGTAGCACACCAGGTTAAGTCTACGCTACGCCACTGAAACTGGGCAGTCGCGTTCAGTTTCTCACTCTGCAACGGCAAACGGCTCCCCGCAACACCGTGGCTCAGGCCCTGGCCCACGTGGCCAGCGAGCACCCAATAACGGCACCAGGGGGAGAGGCAATTGTCGTCGGCACTGCCTCGGCTTGGACGAGTCCGACTCGAGAGACTCGTAAAACGACGCCTCACACGGTAGAGAAAATGCCAGTGGACCATCTTGCGATGCACTCATTCGTGGACGTCTGGCCCCCCTGCCACTCCCTTGCCCGTAATCAGCTACGAGAAGGAACATTTGAGTGCATCCTGATCACAAAGGGAGTGTTCTAGACGCAGCTATTGTCTAGAGCATAGACCCCCCTACTTCTGGCAGTCTGACTGCTTGTCAACGAGAGTGGCCAGCTCCCATCCCAATCCGTAAACTATTGAAGCTCGTAACACGTGCCGCAGTCAACAGTTTTACCGTAAAAATCCAAGCAGGTTCTTTCGCCTAGGTTTATTACCGCATCCAGAGAGCGAACCTCGTTGAAACGTGCGCCGCCCGGTGCGCGACGCATGGTGAGCCGTGCCAGGAACTAGGCGAGGTTCCGGCCGGCCACGCCGTGGAACCTTCGGCTTGCGGCTCGTCGGTCGCCGTGGCGGAGGAGCCAGACGGAGATGGGGGAGTCCGGCACGACTCGATGGACTCTCTCTCTGCGCAGGGACAGCAACGAGACATCCGTCTAGGGCAGACCCCTGTACATAGCGCCGTCCCGGTGGAGAGAGAGGGTCAGCGCCTGCGCCTGGGCCGGCTGCGGTCCTTGGGGGGCCTGCGACGAGGCTGCAGCTGCTGCTCCACCAGGTCTGCAAGCTGCCCCTGCTCGGCCAGCATCGACAGGAACGTGCAGATGAACTGGTCGTAGTTGTGCGTGCGCCGGCAGTCATCCACCTGCACACACACGCACACACTTCAGTGTCGCCACACTGGCCGCCAAGCAACGAAACAGGTTCACGTGCAAGAGCAAGTTGCTTAGAAAGGACGCAAACGGCACTACGGACAAGGACGAGTACAAGAGGTGAATGTCTCATCATAAAGGCTGATTCACACATTCACTTCAGCACTGAGATAACAGAAAGTCACTGCTATATCAATGGCATTACTGTCAGTGCTGAATTGTGTATGTAAACAAAAAGGGTTTACGCGTCGGAGTGCTGATAGAGCACAAAGTGTCTAGACCACCGAGTTAGTGCTGGGGTGCATGTGTGAATAGGCCTCGAGTGAGAACGCAACCGATTCTACGAGTCGATGGGGCCAATTAAAGGCGCCAAAAGTGCCACATTTGTCGTTTTTCTGCGCGTGTGCTGTCACCGGTTAAGCAAATCAAACGGTGCGTGCACCGCAACCTTGCCATTTTACTTTGCGCGTCTGTCTTTATACGTCTTCTAGCCTATGGCTGAGCTTTGATGAAACAAAGTTTAGCGACCGATGTCCACTTCTACTCGTTTTGGTCCGTAGCGCTATTTGAGCCTTTGCTACATTCCCCCAACTCACCCAACAGTTCATTTTGAAGCAGTGTTGATGCAGGATGAAATATTTGAAATAAATGTTTGTCAACAGTACCATAATTTAGGCAGCAAAGTGATTTCAAACATCCACATATCAAACATGAATTGTTTTTAAAGTTCAACAAGGACAGAAATGCAATGGTACTCATAGTTGAACCTCGATTTTACAAAACCCAATTTTACGAATTCTCAATTTAACAAACGAATTCGGATTTCCCACACTGCCTATGCACGAGGTCTCCCTTCCCCTATTTTACTGAAGTTCCGCGATTTAACGAAATAATTAGCGGGTCCCGGTAACTTCGTTAAATCGAGGTTCAACTGTATTACGATAACTAGATAGTCTTTTTTCTCAGTACCAAATTATATGACTGATCCAAACCGACCAGTCTGTGACATAAGAAGCTGGTTTCTAAAGCGGCTGCAAAAGCTATTTTTGAAAAGTTCCAAAGTTTCAGCTGTAGTTACTTGGGATGCACTCTAATGAAGTTACAAAGAGTTACAAATTTCCAAAGGGTGCAGTTCGAAATAAGCTTTTGTCACTATGTGAGTTGACGTGCTTAAGATTCACGCGAGAAGGATGTCATTTGTACAGTCACATTTGTGCCTCCAAATTAAATCTTTTTTTTGTCCTAATATTTGTCATACTGTAGTTGCTATCCACTTACGGTTATGCCACAATATCAGCAAGTCCTACAGAATGGTCGAAGGCGTCTTTTACATTGGGGTTTTTATCATTCAGGAGGACAATCACATTCCATGTTCCCAAAACCTTGCTAAAAAATAATGTTTGTCATGAGCAGAAGTTACCAGATCTATGGAACAGCCTCTGCACAGACTCAAAAGAAAAGAAAAAGAAGCAGAGATAGCATCGCAGTGTATTTGCTATTATTCTTCTCAATCAATCTTTATTTTTTGGGGTGCCTTCTTTAATAGTGCCTGATATTTTCAGAAAAGAAAAAAAAAGGGTCTTAGATTTGCATAAATATGTTAATCCTCAGTGAGGCTTGCCAGTATTTCAAGGTAAACAAAATGCACTTAGTTGTGGCTTACAGTGTAACACGGTTACAACGCAGCCTTAAAATATGCTGCATCGTGTTCAAGCTACGAGCAACGTGATCGAGACTCAAGGTTTGCTTCACAATGGCTGGAACAACACTCATTCATTCAAGCCTCGACACATATCAAGGTTGCCGAAGGCCACACACAGCGCTTGTCAACGGACGGCGGATGCGTGCGCACTAAACCTGCACGGCATGCACACTAGTGTTCACTTCAAAACGTCCAAACTATACACTTGAGCACAATGTAAAGTATCGGTAGTCAAGAGAGTTACTATTACGGATTTACTAAATGCATCCTCGCAACTGTTATACTTAATGTGTACCAACAAAAATATTCGCACAAAGGCACGAGAAGATGCCACTGGGGTGCATTGTGGTACATGTTCTGGGAAAAAAGATGCACAGTCACGAAATCTGTGGCCTGCACTTGGACCATAGAGCAATAGGATGTGTTTATCTTTACACCCGAAATAGCCCCTACAGAAGAACATCACTCCAGTTCTTATGAAGGCTAGTGAGCTGGGCAAGCTGCTAGACAGCAGACATAACAAGGGAAACAGCGCAGAAGGACGAAGACAGAAAAGTGCTTGTGCCTTACTTGTGTCCTTTCCATTCTTCTTGCCCTGTTCCTATGCGCCGTCTTGTTTGAGTCTAGTTTGATATCGGCATTTATGAAAAACAATCACAAATTTTTGGGGATTCAGAAAGTTCATTAGCCACTCTGCTTACGCTTATGGCAAAAGTCCTTTTCGCTGTAAAGAGGTTAGGACATAAAAATAAAATGGGTAGATTACTGTTGAAATAGAATGCTCATACATTACTTTGTATATACACCAAATTTCACTATTGTTAGAGCTCTAGTAATTGCGATAGTCAATTTACAAACGTTGATCAGTTTGATGAGGCAACACTGGCAGAATTCTGAAGTCACGCTACCCAAGTTAGTCGCACTATGGTGTCCATAAACCATGTGATCATGATCGTGTGGTTGAACAGTCTCTCAATCTAAGCGTACCTTTGCCTAGATCGAAGAGGACAATGTCCTCTTCGATTGCATGCGTTGGGCGTCAAAGAATGGTTACATAGCTCCCAATGCGAAAGCAGTTCAAAATGTTGCGCAAAGTCTGTTGTGCGGTGGGATGTCAGAATGTACAGGAGAAACGGCCACTAGTTTCGTTGTTCCCAAGAACCCCACGTGACGGAAGGCATGGTAACATAATGCTGCACATGATGGCTGCGCCCCGTCGGACGCAACATGTGCAGACCGTTTCACGGCCAAGTCCTCGTGCGTACGAGATCATCGCGGACGACGCAGAGTTCATCTGTAACAATCTCGTTGTCATCACCGGAGCTGGTCGCCAGCGGGTCGAAGTCAAAATGACCAGCTTCAACATCTCAATAAAAATCGCTCACATTGCTGCTGCGATCAGTGCCGGACACATCGGAAGTAGACGACTCAAAAGAAGCGAGCAATGCTGTAGATGCCATCGTCTCAAAACAGCGTGCTGGCAACGCGGAGAGTAAGCGAGAAGCTAAACAACAAGACGCCAAGAGAGCCGAGTCTGGGAGTGCTTGCAAGGAGACGCTGCACCGCCCTGGATGGTGGGCAACATACATAACCGACCCAGCAAACATGGAGGCTTTCACGAATGGGGTGGATCTGAGGGTCCCACAAATAAATAAATTTAGGCACAAAACTGAACACACTATTTACTGAAACAAATATAGAAAAATATAGTAACATTTAATGGGCCCTAGCAGTTTAGTTATCTCATTTTATTTTGAACGCCGTAAGTGAGAGCTAAGTAAAAGCTACTAAAGCGAGGCAAGGTCCTCGCGCTTGTAGGATAGCAACAGGCCCTTGCCATGAAAACGCGACCCAGCTAGAGAAAGGAAAGGTTCTTCGAATCTTGTGTGGCAACACAGAATTGACGTTGCACAGGCATCTTCTGTACACACGAGGGAGTTTCAAAGAAAGAAAAGTTGCACGGAAAACGTAGCCAAGTTACAATTGCAGTAATGCAAGCGGTTTGACCTTTGTAGCAGTTTCTGTAGCAGGCAAAATACCGGTTTGCAGCAGCCACTGACGCTTTTGGGGTAGATGCTATCATCTGTTGACACATCACTCAAAATTGAAAACGTTATTGCGTCACTAATTAAGTCCATCTATGATAATGACCATAGCAGGCTGGGAGCCCCTACGGCTACGGTTCCCAGCCTGCTACAGGGAGAGAGCCCACTCGACCGTCTCCGGAAGGCAAGAACAATGCTCCACCACATCTGTCGGCGACACAACCCGATGATGTCTCTGAACAACCGCTACGGCGATCAACAAGGTCACGCAAGCTGTTGCAATGTTTTTAAGAAGAAAGAAGCGTTGTACTTTAATTGCTATGTCAGCTCAAGGAGTGTCTTGGCTCTGCCCCCTTTCCCCGCTAATCTCTTGGCGAGTCAGACGACAGTCGTTCTCTCTCTCCCCCTCACTCCCCTTCCACGTTATGTGTACTGGTTCGACTGAGGGAATGAACTCGTTGTCAACCTACCAGCTTGTCTGTTCAGCGCGGTCTTCAGCGCGCTGTGGCATTGCTGCGCACTTAAAACGGGGACTCAAAAAATTGCTGAAAAATGAGTCATAGCGCAACATTTCAGATGGGAAAAGCCTCTCCCCTCCCATTTTTACACCCGGTAGTTTATTTAGCCTTGTAAATATAATTTCTGTAAAAGGAGTAAAAACCAGCATATGAGCTAAAGTATGTCTATCAATAAAAAAATGCCCCCTCCCTTCCTCCAAATTTTAAAAACCCACCCAACTCAATACTCTAATATTATAAACTGCAAAAACAACCACCCACAAGTAGTACGAAAACCTACACTTGCGCTTTAAAATTGGCAGTGCTCTTTAGCGCGTTGAAACCAGAGTAAAGTCAGAGTTTGCTGCTTTTTCAACCGATAGCTGCACAGGAACTACCTTGACTGCCGCATTTATTCAAATATAGACCCGCATCTTTTTTTGTTTGCTTTTGGTAGTAGTTTTTTTTTTAGGTTGGAGATTAACTTAATATCAAGACCAAAAAAGGTAGACATGGAACAGTTCTGATCCCAATTTCCAAGCCTATCGCATTAACCCAGGCACTCACCCACGCCAGCCACTGCTCCTAGCACTCGGGTGCAAAGTGGTAAAGCTCGACGTGCGCTGGTGAGAGGCGGCACAGAAGCATGCGACAGACATGACAATCAAGTGATCTCATCAGGAGTACAAGGTCCTGGTTCCATCTCATCAGAGTAGCCACCACCCTGCTATTTTGCAATGTTTTCTCACGACTTTTCGCTCCTGACATCGCCAACATTGTCCGAAAATGTATGGAAATCGCTGACAGCGTTTGACATTGATAGCGGGTTGACATGCAATCCCTAATTTTTTTTTTACCTTAATTTAAAGCGCAGCCGACGCCATTGTATGGAAGCCGACAGCGTTTGACATTGATAGCGTGGTTGACATGCAATCCCTAATCTTTTTTTTTTTACCTTAATTTAAAGCGCAGCTGACGCCATGAGCCAATGGGACCAACCGAACAGTGTCAAAGCGTGACATTGTGTCTTTCGTCGACTAAAGCAATTGAGTACAGTGAATGTCCCGCGACACACTTTTGCATGGTTGTTCGTAGTTGTATGTGAGAGTCTCCGACTGTACTCTGACCTAAGTAAGATGAAACAAACTATACAGCGAATAGAGTAGAGACGCTGTGAAATATATATTTGTACTACTTTCCTTTCTTTGTACTTCTCTAAATAATAGAGTCAACTAATAATTAAATATTTTTAAGTTTTAAACATGAGACATTAACATATGTCAAGACATCTTTGCGCAGGTTTGGTGCTAGCAAAATGGCATTTTGGCGCAAGATGTAGCAGACTTTCGTTCATGGCGCAGTTTGGCGCAAATGGCACGGCGCTTCCATCACTGCAATTGCAATTACTGAAATTTTAATGAAACAAGAGAAACATTTACTAGTTATTGAAATTGTAACTAATTACAGTAACTTATTTTAACTGTACTTCCATTTGGTTAGCTTAAGCTCCAATTCGATATTTCGATGCATGGAAGTATATTCAAGTTTTACAAGCACCTGAAGAACTCTACACAATGTGATGTTCACAAAAAAAATGTTCAAGTTACACAAGTTTGTACAAGGTATTCAGTGTCTACTGCAGTCATGCAGCAAAGACAGTGCGATGACGAGTAAATGGCAGGGCTCTTGGACGATGCAGTGAGCGTGTTATTTCCAAGGTGAGTACTCTGTGATGGCACAGACTTTGTGCAGCGGCCATGAATATTTCCTCTGCTTCATCCTTATCCTTGAAAAACACTAAATTTAAAGAATCTAAAATATTTTTTAAAGGGTATACTTTTCTTAATTTTTCTACCGAATTTTTTTTTTTCTTTGCTATTATTAAGTTGTTGACACTTGCAAGCCTAGTGTCTCCCTGTCGCGACGTCCGGTGCTTCTAATCTGGTATCTGACACTGCCTGCTAGTCTAGACTTTAGATTGCGGTGGATCATGAATTGGTCCACCGGGAATTCAATTCACTGGAGCACAGCACGGCTGCCGATACTTCAAGCGCCGCATGCTCATCTAAATTTCGGAATTCGAGACATTGCAGTCCTCTATCCATTGTGTTACGTCGTTGCAGTTGCACACTCCGTGTTGATCCGCACACTAGGCACATTTACATCTCTGCCCTCAGAACGTCAGCCTTCGTGACAAAATGTCTCTCACGGTAAATATCCTGGACCTAGCAAAGAAAGTAAAAGGGTCATAAGCACCGCCAATACAAAAACTGTCTGCAGTTGTCGAGCGTGTTTCGGCGACGAGAACGCTGATGCGCAGATTACAGATTGCGCTGACCGTGGTGCGTCCAAACATTGAAAACGGGCGAAAACAACCTTTTCCTCCGAGGGTGGGTACCGACCAAATTAAAAGAGGGGGCCGCGTTCGCGGTGCTGCGACTTAGACTACGACCATATGGCCGATGTTAAAATCGGGCAGTGGATCAACATCAAATTTCTCATGAAATTGAAGAAATCGGCGAGCGAGTGTTTGGAATTGTTGCAGGAGGTGTATAGTGATAATGTGATGTCACGTATGCGAGTATCTGAGTGGTACAAGCTATTTGCCGCAGGACGAGAAAATGTTGCAGACGACACGACCGGGTCGCCGTGTCACGACAACAACCGAACAGAACATTGTGAAAATTAGTGAAATTGTTCGCAACAATCGTCGATTAAGCATTCGGATGACAGCAGACAATGGTGCATATGATAAAGAAACTACGACAAATTTTACATGAGAAATCGAACATGCACAAAGTCTGCACCAAAATGGTGCCAAAAACCTCGGTCAGGAACAGAAGGACGCCCAGAAACACATTTGCATTGACTTCGTAGAATGTCGCGCAAGTGGATACTGGAAAGTATCATCACATGTGACAAGACATGGATTTTTCAGTACAATCCAGAAACCAAAAGGCAGTCGATGCACTGGAAATCTTTACGTCGCCAAAAATTAAAAAAACAAGAGTGAGCAAGTCGAAAGTTAAGGCAATGCGGTTTCTTTTCTTTGATAAGTCTGAATGAGTAGTACCACAGGATCAGACAGTTAATCGGCAGTATTACCTTGGAGTTCTATCCAAGCTGAGGGAGCGAGTGACGAAGAAGAGGCCTATGGGGCAGTAGAACAACGCGTGGATTCTGCACCAAGGACAATGCTCCAGCTCACAATGCTCTGTCTGTAAAGCAGTTTCTGGCGATAAAGAATATCGCAGTGCTAAACCACCCGCTTTACTCGCCCGATTTAGCTCCATGCGACTTTCATTGTTTCCTGAGGTAAAATACGCACCAAAAGGAACCCATTTTCGGAATGTGGACAACGTAAAGCAAGAAACGGCAGTGCCGCTGAAGAGCTTGACACATGATGACTTGCGGCACTGTTTCCAACAATGGAAACTTTCTTGTGCAACAGTGCATAGATAGGGAGGGGAGGATGTTGAAGGGGATAAGTGTTAAGTGACAGTTTTGCCACCAGTCCCTCGATTTAATAGCCATATCTTGTACATGCCACTAAAATTACCCCCTTAGAAACGGTTAAAACGCGTAAAACAGTAAAAGTATGCAGACTATAAAAGGTTTTTGTTTGTTTTTTATTGCGCTGAATTTATCGATCGATAAGAGTTTTCTGGCTTTCCCCATTTTCAAAGTTTTCGAGCATGCTGATAAGATATTTTGAACGCTAGATCAAACTTACCTTTGCACCAGTACATGAGCAGAGTGTTGTAACACAACTGTCATTTATTACAAATCGCACTCATTACTTGGCTCTCACTTTATTTTGATTGTCTACATGCACAGGTAAGTGCTTATCCGGTGTTAGTGCATAGTTTTTGACGTCTCTCGATTTATGAGATGCCCTTCATTGCTTTGGCACGTAAACCCCCTGCAAAGAAGCACCGATGCTGCGTTCGCGCTAGCAGTGTCGACAGTGTATATAAATGCATATATCAAGCTATTTTTGCCCGGTGTTTAAAGCTATTATTTGAAAGAAAAAAATCTCTGGTCATGTTTTTGTCTATACAACTGAGAAATACAAGCTATTACAAAAGAATGCTCGGTAATGGTATTTGCTTTAATAATCGAGCGTAGAAAGAAAATGCGCTCACCTTTTCCCTTAGATATGGATTACTGGAATTCAATTTTGGACTGGTTGCCGTCTGCTTCAATTTGAAACCGCACACTAGCACCAGCTGAAACTCCGGCGTACATCGTAATAACTCTGGCGCGGATGCACCTCGCTCCGCCTGGGACTACTCGAGCAGAAACAGCGAGGGTTTGGCAAGATAGAGAAGGGGGAGGAGCTTACGACGGCCATGCCCCAGGTGACCGCACCGGAGAAGGTACGCCTTGAACACAAGGTGCAGAGTGAGGAGGCTTCCGGGACTCACCACATACTTGCGCCGCCTGTCGAGCTCGTCCCGGAGGGCGGCCTCGCAGGCCCCGATCTCGGCCTCGACGGTCTTGAGCAGGGCAAGCAGGTCGTGGGGCGCAAGGGGTGCTCCTCCCCGAGCCGCACCACCACCAGGCGGTCCAGGTCCCCCCGGCCGCCCCCACCGGCTGGGACGCCCCGCCGGGCGGAGAGGCCCGCACGGGCGAGTTGAAGGCGCTGCCGGCCTCCGAGGCCGTGTCCGTGGAGGACGAGCTGGCCGCGGGGGAGTGCGCCTCCATCAGGGGGCTCTTGGCGTAGTTGTGGCCGTCCAGGGCCGGCTGCTCGCGCACCTGCACGAGGGTCTCCATCTGAACGTCCGAAGTAGGCTCGCACGCCCGCACGAGCCCGGTTCGGAGCGGGACTGCAAGCGCCGACGACTCGAGAAACGCGGGGCGTGGCTCGTTACGCTCGCGCACTTGCGGGAAGGGACGGCGGACGAAGGCGGGACCATGGGCACCCATGACTTAAACGCACTTGCAGGAAGGAATTGTGGGTCTCGATACTGAAGGACGATCGGGAGACCTTTAGTCCCGAGAAGATAAAATGACGCCACCCGACGGTTCCTCATAGCGAGGATCAAGCAACCGCTTCTGACCTTTGCTGGTACTACATAGATTGAGGTGCGTCATTTGCGAATCCCCTTTAATTCACTCATTTGAAGTAAAGTTTAGGGTTGCTTTTGACCTAATTTTTTCGTCGTACTTCTCGTCAAAATTAAATTCTACGGAATGGGACCCGGTGACCTGGCTGACCCAGCTTCATGTTAACGTACTGAACATGACCGAGTCGGTCGTCGTCGTGGCTTCGAAGGCTCCTCAAGTGACCAAACGGGTCCATTCCGGGACGGCGTGGCTCCCGGGGAGAGTTTTCCTTTCTTTTCAGCCTGTCGGAAACGGACGGAGCAAACAGAAATCAATCGCGAGAACGGCCGAGCGGGCGTCGAACTTGGCATTCCGATCGCCAGTTTTTTTGCAGTTTGCTCGCTCCGTTTCGAAGCTGCCGTGACCTGTGAAAGCTGATCGAGTATTGAAATATCATGCACGTGCGACATCACCGTGGAGTCACCTTCCGCAGTAACTTTTAGGGCTCGAGACTGACGAGACGTTTGGCGAAGGAAGCATTGCTCCGGTATTGCGCAACTAGCGTAGCTACCGAGACATGTTCTAGCTCCATCCGTGTTTTGGTTTTTGTAGCGCAGTCTAGAGCACTGCACGGGCCGGAATTTCTAGGTCTGGCCCGACCAGGCCCGGTAGACATGGCCGAGGCCTGGCCCGAGCCTGATTGAATATTTAATTTTTAGGCCCAGCCTCACCCTGCCCGGAAGAGACACTGCCCAGGCCCGGCCCAGGCCCAGGCCCGGCAGACTTTTTAGACAGAGGCTTGAGCCCACCTAACACAATTTTTTTTTTTTTTTTAATATAAGCTTGAGTTTGGTTTGAGCCTGACAGATTATATACATGAGCCCGAAAAGTTTGCAGGCTTTAACCTAAAAACTGTCTAAGCATAAAGCGAGCATATTTGATTTCAATTTCTTTAAACTTGGACAGAGTTTTTTTGGGTTTTTTTGACACAATAAAGGCCGGTTCAACATACAGCTGAGCGCTAAGTTAGCACTACGCGAGCGCTCTAAGAAGCGCTCATGTGGCGCTTCCTAGCGCGTGATGTAGCGCTTGGTTAGCGCTTCAGCAGCGCTCTGTTAGCGCTCTGTTAGCGCTGAGTGCTGCTAGCGCTCTGTTAGCGCTTTGTTAGCGCTATGTTAGCGCTACGAAGCCCTTGTTAGCACCTCACGCTTTTGTGCCGCTTGCGGCTGCGGAACAGCACGTGCACGGCGATTCCTTTGTCGTTGTTTTTCCTTTGGCATTGAAAGAGGGAAGGAAAAGAGCCGCTCTCCAAGCAAAGGGTCGGGCAGGCGATCCAGAGTCATGGACTCTGAGCGACTAATTGATTGGGTATGACCTCATCGCTTTCTATTCGATATGCGTGACCCTGGTTTCAAAGCACGCAGTTAAAAATAATCGCCTTCGAAAGAGCTCTGTGTCTCGGTCCCTCAGCCTAGGAACAAGGTTTGTTGAGTACTCGTCGGTATCTCGGTGGCGAAAGATTCACGCGCACCCAGAAGGCTCTTCTGGGCGTTAAACCCGTCCACACACATATGCACTAATCGCGTATGTAAGAGCATTTGTTGCATTTCTATTTCAGCATCCTCACATGTCCGCCATGGTGCTGCTGATGCACACCCAACCACAGGAACCGGAACCGCAGTTCACGCGCTAATTCGCAGCACCGCGGTACAAGAAGCGCTACTGAAGCGCTAACACAGGCGCTACTGAAGCGCTAACAAGGCGCTACTGAAGCGCTAACAAGACGCTACTGAAGCGGTAATCACGCGCTATATTAGAACGAAGTCACCACGACTAGGAAGCGTCACATGAGCGCTCCTTGGAGCACTCACTTAGCGCTGACATAGCGCTCCGCTGTATGTGTGAACAGGCCTTAAATATCTCGACTTAGACAATGTATTTTCGACAAAATGGGTGAAATATGCACGTCATAAGTGATTTTGAGAGAAAAAAAAAGTGGGCAATATTTTATTTATGCATTTCTTGAAGAGATATTGACTTTTCGTTGTTTAATTCGTTTCACAGAGGAGTTTCCTCTCTACATGTTTCTGTGAAGAAACAAGCAGAATCACGCTAGTGCATCTTCAAAAGGCTGTTTAAGCATAAAATTATCTATAGTAGTTAGCTTATCTTAGGTGGCATAATAAGGGCCCCCTGGACAAGTGCAAAGTCAAGCTCACTTTTTCTTTTATTATAGTTTGAAAGGAGGAGGAAAAAGACACTAACGTTGTACCCTGCAACTGGAGTGCCCTCGCTTTCTTGACCACAGTTTCCCACTATGCTAGTGGAATCCATACGTTTCCTTTTATACACGTGAACGCTTTCAAAAGCAAGACGTCCTTTTTCTTTTTTAAAGGCACCGTAGTGTTTTAATTGAAGTTGAAAGATTAATGAGCACACTTTTTGTCATCAACAATTTAGAATTTGCAGCACATGACTGCCCAGCCATGACCCGGACCGGCACGGCCCAAAAAATATTTTGTTCAAGCCCGAGCCCGTCTCGGGCCCGAGAAAATGCATGCTACCCGGCCCGAGCCCGGCCCGCGGGCTCGGCCGGGCTCCGGGCTTTCGGGCTGGCCCGGGCCCGTGCAGTGCTCCAGCGCGGTCGCCTCGAAATAAAAGAGACAAGCACAAAAAATAATGTGTATGCGACACATGATGCGAGTGTGACCCTTGCCAGTGCTTTTGAGCTGTACGTCAAAGAAAGCAGCATTCGAAAGAGAACAACCAGAAAGAACACCTCCTCCAAAATTTATTCCCTCTATAATGTGGTTCCCTGTATGAGGATTAATCGCTCTATTTTTTCCCAAAGTACTCTTGCCTGTCTCTTATATTTTCTTTTTTAAAGATTTATGTAATAACTGGACTTGGCACGTTTCTCTAAATTAACTAATGTATTTTGGTAAGTCTTAAGAGCCTTTAGGTCATTGGGCTTTTTTACAGCGGAGCTGTTAAAGGTCGTCTGCTAGCAGAGAGAAGGAACCCGACCTCGCTTTCCCTTCGCCACTGTGAAAGGAGGAAACCACTTCTCGTTTCCTCCTCTGCCAGCTTTCGATTTTTTTTTTTTTTGGCTGCCTGATTTTTTTTGGGCAAGTTTGGGGGGTGGGGGAGCTGAAGGGATTTGGAAAGATTATCCCAGAAGCCAGCCGGCACATCTGCGACAAGGAGCTGAACCAATCGGGGAGCTGTTTGAGCGAGCTGGGCACTTGCTCTTCCCAACGAGTTGATTGGCTTTACATTGGTTTGGAGGAAGATTCTGCTCTTGTGAAAGCACAAATAACTTGTTCTGTTCAAAGATGTAAAATAGCTGAATCAAGCAAACAAGCCTAATTTGGTGAATGCTAAATCTATTTATTTGGTATCAAATGTTTGCTCACCCTGCATTTTAAAAAAAACAGTAGCTGTGTATGATCTGTAGTCAACCTCTCCTTCCGCGTCGCATCGAAGTCAGCTGGCCGCAAAAAACTGCCTAGAATCGTAGATGACCAGGGTGATTTTTAACTTAATTAGACAAGTTTCTAAAAGACGCTGTGAGCTACGCACTGCGAGCCAGCCTATCTGTAGTCACCAAAACATCAAATCATTCATTTCTAAAGGCACTACTAACGTAACTTAGGCTTACATGTGATTCCATTTCACAAAGCACTACTAAACAGCTCTATGTCTCGGATTCGCGAAATGTGGAATATTATTTGTGTAATCTTAATTTAAACATCAGCTGATACCGAAACCGAAACTTCGGTTGCGTCAGGCAACATTGGTCTCGTGTCATCAGAGTCATGGCCACGTCACGTCGAACCACGTGGTCTTGTGGACGCTCGTGGGGGCGAGGTACAGTGACACGCGACGCGGGCAGGTCGCTTCGCATGGCGTGGACGGTGATGGCCCGGGGAGAGGGGGAAGGGGGAGAACACGAAAGAGGAGAGGGGGAGCGGAGAAACCGACATGCGATAAACGCGCAGGGCAGCGCAAACTAGCGCATCCGCGTTACGGTGATCACGTGGACGCCGTAGAGCCAACACCGGGAGGAGAAACTCATGACGTCATCGCTCAATTTCGCTCTGAGAAGTAAAAACAAACAAAACGTGAGAATGACGTAGTCATGCCTCTGACGTAGTGGTTCAACGTTGGCCGCCTCCAACTCCGTCGCATTGACTGCGCTTGACGATTGCGCCTCACGTCGCACGCTAGAGTTGGCAGATTTCGGCGACTTGGCTCATTTGAAAGTTTGCTGGCCAGTTTATTAAATATATAGACGGAATTAGATCGTAATATTTGACATGGGGTCTTCCTATATGATACTGAAGAGGGCTGCATAGTTTTCTAAATATCAAAAATGAAGCGGAGTTGCCCTTTAAAGAGATGTAACACACGTGAAGTATTTCACGGCGTCCTAAAAAACCTAATTTGGACGCGAATTCGTGTTGCCGCAATCTTTTCGGCCGCCGCGCTCCTCGCCCCTTCTACAGCGGCGTTGTCACAGCGATGCGCATGAATTATCGCTTTGGCTTCATGGCGTTGGGCTGTGCCACGCCGAGATGGTGGCGACATAAAATCAGAACTATATTTTCGCGCCCAAATGAGGAGGACGACTTATCAGGACGCCATAAAATACGTACGCGCGTTGGTTTGGTGGGTTTCGATTATGGCCAACAAGTTTCTAAATACACTATGCCGTTTTATTTTCTAATTAAAAGGTTAATTATCGAATTTGAGGCAATCAGTCGGTTTTTAGTTGCGTTCTTTCTTGAACCTAATCCTCGCCTGGCCGTATAGCTCTCCTACACAAACCGCAATGGCGCTACTTTTCACTGGACAATTTGGTGGCTTTCGATTATGCCCAACAACTTTCTAAATAAACTATGCCGTTTTCTTTTATAATTAAAAAGTTAATTAGCAAATGTTAGGTAATCAGTCGGTTTTTGTTGTTTTCTTTCTTGAACCTAATCTTCGCCTGGCCGTATAGCTCACATCCACAAAACATAATTGCGTTAATTTGCACGTTTTTTCTAATAACTAGGAGGTGAAGAAAAAACAAAAAACGCTGTGTATAAAACAGAGGGCAGTTCTTTTCTGATATAAATAAAGCGTGAAGCAAGCGTCTTGCATGCATCTTTTTTTTTCCGCCTATAAAAACAAATTTTGGGACATTCGAAATTGAGTTTATGATGGGGCGGGCGCTTTATCACGGGGTATTTTGTCATGTTTTATAAGCTTTATTACTGGACAGAAAAAAGCCACGCGAGCCGTATCACGTTGCAAACAGCTAATTCGGGTGTTTCTCAAGGAGCTCTAAAACTTTCCAATTGAGATTTCGGTTCTTAATACATTTAAAAAGTTGGGTAATTAGTCCTAAACATTTAATTTATTACGCATAATTAAAAATACTGCAACTCTCGCAAGACGCTTGCTAACAACATAAAGTTGGTTTCATTGGCGTAAAGTGGCTGCGCTTTAATTTCGCGTTACAGAGATTTGTAAACGTGAGTAACAGGCTGTAGTTGAGCTTGTTACTCACTCACTTGTTACTGAACTTGTTACTCACTGAACCTTGACAAAGTCAAGGTTCAGAAAGAGGAGGAAGTATTAAACCACAGTTGGTAGTCCAGCGGTACGCCTGTCTCTTTCTCTCTCCATATTCTATTTTCCTAAGTTCAGCTGGCCTTTTATAGTATTTGTAAACGTCTTTAATTTATATGTTTAAGATTCGTGAAAAGCATTCGCGACCTTATCTCTCAAGCCGCTTCCTGCGGACAGCGCGGCCTCCTTGGCAAGTTGTTCCCTCATCGAAGACGACGATGAATAAAAGGTACGATCAAAATCTAAATGTCTGAACAAAGCGCAAGTTTAAAATAATTCTAAGAGTGTTAAATGATTTTATTTCTAACATATTCAAATTTCAACACTCGTCGCAGGCAGCATGAAAGGCAACACTGCACTCTTGGCGCAAACGAGTGCCCACTCAACGGTCCTACACTCAAACCAGGGGCGGATCCAGAACTCCATTTTGGGGGGGGGGGGGGCGGAAAATTTTTAAGGACACTATTCTCCCATTCTTTCTTGTGCAAGGGGGATCCACCCATGTCAAATGCCCTCCGAGAAGGGGAGGAGTGAGGGGGTCGACGTCCGCTCCCGCCACCCTTGGATTCGCCACTGACTCAAACACGCATCACCACCCGACTTGTTTGAAAAATAAATAATTTCCAGTACTTTAGGTAGAAAAGGCGAATTTTCTACTGAGCGTGATATTTTGTGGATCCAAAAGTCCTGTAGCCGAGATCGGTAGTTCACAGCTTCAGGAAGACGAAGAACGACAGATGCATTATTTCCCGCGGAAGTACTGTTTTGACGTTGAATTCCACATAAAATTGTATTTGCACAAATTGTGGCACGATGCCGAACTTGCTTTATTACTTTTCTTTTAGAGTAAACATAACCAGGTATAATCTACAGATATTGCAGATTTTATTTTAATTGGCGTACAGCGCGAAACACAAGTAAAGAACACAATAGAGCTCCGCATTTCTAATGCATTTCTTTCTTTCTGTACTTGTGGGCAGTTAGCCCGCATGACTATATTCAAAAACTGCCACATCGTTTAAGCCTCCCTCCTTTAATAGTTTGTTTCATAGATTAATTAGGAATTGTGGCGAATCCCGGCTGGGTTCGGGTACAGATCTCGCACGTGTTCAAGGACACATTTTGGCATGATTTCCCAATTGGTGATGACGTTGAGATGGCCGCTGTTCCACTTCTTTTCTAAGTAGGCCGGGCAACGCCAGACGCTTAAATTAGCCAAGCAGCCCTAAAACTTGCGGTAGTACACCTTCCGAACTCCTGGGTTTTTTGGAGATGGTCGCTGGCCTTCGCCCACCCTGAGTCCTGACAGAGCCCCGAAGAATTATGCAAGGGCTGCAGAGGCTATCTGGGCATTCCATTTCTTAATTTGCGAACAAGTGGGAACAGAAGAGAATGAAAACTTCGTAATACCTGCTGTCTTTTAATAAATGGCATATTATGCTACTATTGCTAGTTGCACTATTTTACGCGAAGAAAATTGTGATTTTGCGGTTCAATCTCCGTGTTTCCCGCTCTCTTTGCTGATACCCAAGATATTTGTCGGCTGTTGAGTTTTCAGTTACATTTGTTGACGGAAACTAAATGCACGTTTCGCCACGAAGAAATTTTTTCAAAGGCTGAAGATACATGAAATATACCATAAACCGTTTCACTTTTATGGAAGTTTGTTTTTTACTCTTCTTAGTTGCTTCAACGAGGCGGCCGTTACTCTAGAAAACACCTGTAGTACGAACATATATTTTATGCGCCACAAATGGTCAGACATTTCGATACATGACTATATTGTCAAAATGCAACTAATTTTACATGCTTCGCCCTCTTACTGCAATATTTTTTACTTGTATTTACTCATGATTATTATTTTGAACAAAAAAACGAAATAGTGATACAATCACTCTTCAGTGTGCCGTTGTTAGAACGACCAATTTTCAACTCTCTGGTAGAGCTCAAAGTTCAGATAAAAATATCCACTTTTTTTTTCCTTCTGCTATAATGTTCATATTCCGTTCACTCAAAATAAATATGCGGTGTTGTAGCGTATGTAGCCGCATGCGGAAGTATCTGAGTGTGTTTTAAAGCCGCAAAAAAAGTTAAAAAAAAGGAGAAAAGCGACCCAGTCCGAACGCTTCCGAGCTCATATCCAGCCTGACTAACTAATCCCTGATGTTTGGGGTTGAAGCAGAGAACCTTGAAGGAGATTTTGTCGGGGGACCGGTAAGCCCATTAGCACTCGTGCGAGAATGCCGTAAAAAGCGAGAAGGAAAATGGAGGAGGAAAGGGGAGGAGGAAAAAAGAAAAGAGGGAGAATCTTCTGCCACGCTGAAGAAAATTTCGAGTGCCCCCTTAAGGGCTAGTTTCCCCAGGATTGTGTCCGGTACCAAACAAATGTCGACACAACACTCTGGTTGCCGCCGTCGCTCATAGATGGCGGTAGCTGTCCAGAGTGTTGTGTTTGCCGGTTGTCTGCTTGCCGCCATCGCTCATAGATCGGCGACAACCTTTCCAGCCTCGGCAACCAGACAACTGGTTGCTGCCGTCACTCATAGATGGCGGCAACATTTCTTCGGAGGAAGAAGAGCGGGAACGGAACGAGTGGCGATGTGCGCAGCAGCGCGAATGGTTCCGCAACTGCCGCGAGGCCGCCATCGCCTAAAGTTCCACTGCGTCGAGCGCTTCCAGATTCCCTTGCGAATGAAGAGCAGATCGCTCGCCTGGAAAGCCACCGCGAGAACAGAAGCTACAGCTCCGCTGCTCTTCCTTCTTCACCAGAGTGGAAAGGCTGAAAGCTTTGTTTGCAGGACAGAATGCCAACACTTCGGGAATACACTGAGATGCGCTGCTTCCTCGAGCAACAGTCTAGCAATCGGAAAACATGTATGCGAAGGTTCTCACGTGATGGGTACTTATAGTTCTGTTAACAACTTGGGGTGACACCACCTTCAAGTGTCGACTTTTTAAACCAGTCGCTCAACATTGATGACATTTGGAGGGTCGGTTCATCTCATTTGCCTTAAGGCACTCTACATAGCAATTTCATCTCTGATAGGACTATTTTCCGAGTGAGCTACAGGGGAGGTACAGACTACGCCATTGATGTAAGTCGCGTCACTTGGCAAGGAAATCTATCATGTCAAATTGTCTGCAGAATACTGAGCATTTCTCGAAGCTTCAGCCTTAACTAGAACATATGGTGTGGCGCGGCTATCTATGTATTACCTTAAAATCCATGTGTTTTCTATGACAAATGTTAATTTGAAAAGCATTCCACATATTGGGGCATTTTTCTCCTCATCAAAACTCTACTTTTTTGGCAATAAGAACTTTATTTAAATAGGAAAATAAATATCTAGCCGCCTTCTTCATTAAATTTCAGTTCAGAAACATCCACAGCGAAGAATACATTCGGCGATTCATTTGAAATGATAGATTTCCTAAAACGAAAGTTGCAAAAAAAGTGAAACTGAGAAAAACCTGTTTGAAGTTTCCACACCACTCATATATTTGTTTTTTCTGTAGTAATGGCACCAAAAGGCAATCTCAAGAGCGAGATGGTGCCTTCTGCTTACACCCAATTTTGAGCGTGGCTTTGGCTGAGGAGTCTGAGCTTAAAACGTCGTAGTGTCATCTTGTTGTTTGCATCTGGGACATTGATTGTGAAATGAGGAATTGGGTATGCTTGCAATACACGAACCAACATCATAAAAGTATGGGCGGGGCAAGCATCCTGAAATACAAAGCAGATAAACCCACGGACGTTCTATAAAATGAATGCTGGTTTTAGTCAGTTTTGTGTTCAATCAGGTGGGCTTTTCACTCTTGGCCATATGCATAGCCTCTTCTATGTGAAAGCTGACCTTGGGTGTTAACGAAAAGAGTCATAGTTACAGAGCTAGCTGGTGGAAGTCAACCATTCCGTCGTTGCCACCCATGAGACTGGGGTTTTGTGGCTAGAGCAAAGTGACAGGAAAACAGACAGGTCTCAAGCTCAGCTACTAGTTTATTTCAACAACCTCCTTATATAGTCCGGTCACGTCACCAACCAATCACAAACGACCTTGTCCTCTGTAATCAGGACTTTACAAGTTCCACACTATCACAAAAGAAGCGGCCACTTCCAACGTTTCCAAGTGAATGTCTTATCAGACGCATATACACAAAGACTTCAATCAACACCTTTGTGTCCTCACAATACACAGGACAACAGCCCACACCCACATCCCACTCAACACAGGTCACCTCCAAAATAACCCCACAAACAATACACACCAGACGGACACTTCCAACGTTTCCAAGTGAAATGTTCTTAGCAGACGATAGTAAGTACACAAGACTTGAACAACGCCTTTGTGTCTTCATAATACACAGGACCACAGCCTACACCCACATCCCACTCAAAATAGGTCACCTCTCCAAAATAACCCCCACAAAAAAAAAAAAAAACCTCTTAAAACTGTAAAAATTGCCTGCATCGGTCTCTATTTGTATGGAAGGTTGACTAATGCAATTTCCCAACGATCTAATCCTAATGCTGTTTCTCTTACTCACCCTTTAACATCGTTGCTCTCCTTAACAACTACACTGCCCAGACCAACTGCTAGGCAGTTTCTACACTCCTCCAGATGGAAGCCAGCCAACTCCGAATTTGTTGCATTATTTTTTACATTCCTTTTGTGCTCTGTTAAACGTTCGTTCAAACACCGAGAGGTTTGGCCCACACTAAACCACACGCTAAAGGAATCTCATACACCACGTTTACGTTTGGCACGGCACCGACTTTTCCTATGCGCCTTCTGACAGCCCCTCTGAACCGTTTCAAAGGTGTCAATCTATCTAACCTAAAAATCCGTGCTGAACACGACATCCACGCCATATTTTTCGCACATGTCGAGCATTGTGGGGACACCTCGTGATAACACGGAATCCACAGCGTACCTATTCCTGATTTCTTGCTCTACTCTTTTTCTCCCTGCACTGTAGGGCACCTGCATTTTGATGCCAATTTCCATATCCCGCCATTACCAGTCTGCTCCACTGGTTTCGCTTAATCGCATTCGTCTGTCCCACTGTTCGCGACCGCACTAGCAGGCTTCTTTACCATTTTCTTTTACCGGCACTTTCTAACTAACGCTTTCCGGCTGTCAGCTGCCTTTCTAATTTGGTTGCCGCATTTGCAGCACTGGACAAGATGGACGCCGATGAAGCGGAGTTGGTGTCGACGCTTATGCTCTTCGGGATGTGTTCGGCGGAAAAAGTATGTGGACCCATGACCGAACAACTGGCTGCCTCCGATACCGTGAAGGACAAGAGCAAGGTCATCGCTTCAGAATTTGGAACAGGTCAACGGGTTGCAAAACCGCAGCGTACGTGACAGACTTGGAATCTTCTCCTAGGAAGGAACTTGAGGTATGAGACTACCATCTTTGGAGCCGTTATGAGGACACATTTCGACCAGGCGTACGCCAAAAGAAGGTATGTTTTGGACATTTTCAAGTTGTGGAATCTTCGGGGCAGAGGTAAATAAGTGTGTACAGAGGACAGGAAATTCGTAAACAACAGCATTGTATAATTAACCCTCGGAAATGTAGTGGTGTCACAGCCAAAATTCTTGGTAGAGGTCCGCACGTGTAACGCGTAATACGTCTAGAGTCGCATTTGCATTTTCTTAGACATACAGTCAATCGCAGTTGTGGATAGTGAGGAGAAACTTGCTTGTCGAAGATGTGGTAGGACGCATGGAAATTGATGGGAACACAGATCCCATTGATAGGAGGAATTTCCGAAGGATGTGAGAGCGAAACAAGAGTTAGGAAGAGTTCAAGAAATTGCTGCAGACAGATAAAACAGGAAGGTTTGGTGTTTTGCCTGTACAGGCCTTTCAGAAGAAGTCGGAGGAAGCATTGGGGTCATTGTTTAATGTGAATGGAAGTGGAAATATTGGGAAGCTATAGAAGAGCATTTCATGGTATTTTCTGGAGTGAAAGCATGAAGAGGTAGCGAAAAGCGCTTGAAATCATGGCGTTCAACGCTCAACCTAAAATTTTTGAAGGATCATGATTGAAATGCCCCTGCGGCATCAAGGTTAATGAAAATGGGACGTGGCAGAAGGTGGTTTGCGCTCTTACAGCGGGGTTTGAAGTTAGCTAACTTGAAAGTCAATTGCCTTAAAGAACTCTAGTGAGTTGATTGAGGTAATGGAAAAGCTTCACGGAAGGAAGCGCGCGATATTATCCATGGACATCAAGGACCTTTGTGGCTCTTTTTTAGAGAAAAGCAGACTAATGAATAGAGTGAGGATTGCCTTTGAAGGGAACCTTATTAAGTTTCAATCAGGAACAGGATTAGCGGTGGATAATTTTCTTTCGGTGCTAGACTCATTTAAAGTCGACGGCATTGGAATACGAAGGTCGCAAATTTGTGCAAAAAGAGGGAGTCTGTATAGGTTCGTCTCCTGTAGCGCCTTTGTTAGCGGAAATTTACTTAAACACGGTGGACCAGCAAGTGTATGACAGGATAGAAGAGTTGTTCCAAGTGTTTTGTGAAAAGATTTGTGGATGATATCTTAGTTTGCTCTGTTCAGGAAGGGTTGACCAAGTTTTAGAACAAGTAATAAGGTCAGCGGCGCCAGGAGTTGAGATTCACGGTAGAGAGGCCAAGGGGCGAGGTCTCAGTGAGTTTCTCGACCTTGCGTTTACATTTGGAACGAGGCCTTGTTGGGAGTATGGGAAGGCAAACCCAAACCGGTTTTGTCAAAGAGTAGCTGTCACTCGAAAATGTAAAAGTCAGTAGTCAGATCGGTTGATTAGTAATGCTTTGGTAGATCATGCATGCATTTCTGACCGGAGGCACTAAAAAAACCAGTGGGACAGACTGCAATGGCAGGATATGGGAAGTGTACATCAAAAGGCAGATTGCCCTACAGTGGCAGGGAGAAAGAGGGGGACGCAAGAAATCAGGAATAGGTACGCTGTAGTTCCGTATTGTCCCGAGGTGTCCCACAACGATGTGCGAAAAAATATGGCGGATGTCGTGTTCAGCACGGATTTTAGGTTAGATAGATTGGACACCTTTTGAAACGGTTCAGAGGGGCTGTCAGAAGGCGATAGGGAAAGTCGGTGCCGTGGCAGCGTAGGCGTGGGTGGTAAGGAGATTCCTTTGGCGTGTGGTTTGGCATGTGGTCAAACCTCTCGGTGTTTGAACGAACGTTTAGCAGAGCATAAAAGAAATGTAAAAATAATGCAGCAAATTCGGAGTTACAAGCATCTGGAGGAGGCAGAAACTGCACAACGAATTGGTCTGGAACGGAGATGTAGTTAAGGAGAGCAACGATGTTAAAGGGTAAGAGAAACAATTAGGATTAGGATCGTTGGGAAATTGCATTAGTCAACCTTCATGCAATATTAGGAACCGCTAGTAAGTACTTACAGTTTTAAGAGGTTTTTTTTTTTTTTTGTGGGGGTTATTTTGAGGTGATTTGTTTTGAGTGGGATGTGGGTGTGGGTTCAGTCCCAGGTATTATGAAGACACAAAGGCGTTGTTTGAAGTTCAGTGCTATATCGTCTGCTAGAACATTTCACTTGGAACGCTGGCGGTGTCCGTTCGGTGTGTATTGTGTGTGGGGTTATTTTGGAAGGTGACCTCAAGGAGGGGATGTGGCGTGTGGGGCTGCGGGTCCTCGTAGCGCTATGAAGACATAAGGCGTTGTTTGAAGCCTGTGTGCGCCATATCGTCTGCTAGGAACATTTCACTCGGCAACGCTGGCGCGTCCGTCTGGCGTGTATTGGGTGTGCGGGGGCTATTTTGGAGGTGACCTGTGTTGAGTGGGATGCGGGTGTGGGCTGCGGTCCTGCGTATTATGAAGACACAGTAGGCGTTGTTTCGAAGTGTTCCTGTGCGCCATGCATCGTCTGCCAGAACATTTCACCTGGGAACGCCGGAAGCGTCCGCTCATTGGCGTGTATTGCTTGTGGGGTTATTCTCGGGAGGTGACCTGTTGTTGAGTGGGATGCGGGTGCGGGCTGTGAAGTCCGGTGTATTATGAAGACACAAAGGCGTTGCTTCGAAGTC
>JAZHYW010049967.1:0-22837 GCA_037355805.1 Ixodes ricinus
CGTTCATCACTCAGATTGGCAAGATATGTTTTAACAGTCTATAATTTACGTCACATTATGATATCGCATTTCGTATAAATAATATGGTTAACGCAGAGTATACTAGTAATTCCCTACCGTCTTACACAATTATCATTGTGCTGCCTTATAATAGACAAACAAAAAGGCAATCAGTTGATAAGTAACAAGATGAAGAGAACGGTCGATTTCAAATACAAGGTGTTTCTGAAAGCAATTAGGGCGTTAACAAATTCATGAGTATGCCAATAAACACGGTGTAATAAAAGTATACACAAAAGTGGCGTTGAATGGGAATTTAGTTGTGCACAAATTTCAAAGGTGCAGGTTATCTAAAACGAAAAACATAACAAAATCGTTTTCTTCTTCGGGCGCAAAAAAAAAAAAAGGAACGGAAAAATCAGTTTGGTTGATGCTGCTACTTATAGAGGCTTACAACATGCGGCACAAAGGTGAACGTTTTTTGAATTTAATGCGCCGAATGCAGATTAAGCACATAAGAGCGTGTAGGTACCACCTGTGAGTTGCATCGTCAAACAGAAGATTCTTGCAGATTTTCATAATGTGCATACGTAAAAAAGAAAAACGACTTTTGCCCACATTTTTGTTGACATCGAGTGTAATAAATTCCCATATAAAGACACCTTTATGAACCATTACAGTGCATCTTCTGCCTTGTTCTTTTATTCTTATTATGTATTTGAAATTTGTTTACGCTCGAATAGCACTCACAGCAATCCTGTAGAATGTGCGAGTCAATAAAAAAATACCGTACGCCATGTCTAGGATCAAATGCATCATCGTGTTGCTCGATTGAACATACCTTTGCCCTTCCTGAAGTACGTAAGCAGAACCGTGTCTCCGTTGTCCCCAACGTCAAAAACGGGGCTGACAAGTCTGGCTGCAACGCCCGCGGGAGCCTGAGTTTCGCTTCCAAAAGGATCTCCAGAAGGGACTGTAAAGTCCACGTAGGCAAACCTTGTCCAAGAGCTCTTTCCATCTGCACATGAAGGGTACAGAACATCTGAAGGGCTGTCCAATAGGAACACAGGAAATGCTGTGCACGGCAGAAATAGTGAGTACACTTCTCATAATGGTAAACGTTGCCCCACGCGCGCCTGTTTTCGGCGAGGGATATCAACGACGAAAGAAGCACTGGCTTTCCTCCTTGCCTCGTCGAGATTCCTCCTTTTCCAGTTTTCGGGAGGTTGGGGACAGACAACAACAGCGGAGGCCTTTGCGGCAGCAAGCAGAGCCTCTGAGGGGCTCTTAAAAAACTCGCGATGATCACGCTTAAAGCCCTGAACAAGGTCGGAAGCGGACATTTAATTTTCACACGGCAACACAAAAAGGTTTCAAAGCGGCCGTTAATTGTAGGACAGCTTCCATTTCCAATACAGCAAATGTTGTGACAGCAAAAAACGTGCCCATGCCCATTTGGACAGCTCTTCAATCATTCGTTAACCAGCTGAGCATACAATTACCGGAAAATTTATACAGATGAGAGGAAATAGAGAAATGCGCGAAAAACGGGTGGACTACGACCAGTTTCAAAATAATCTTGTTCAACTATTTCATTTTTATTTTTACTTCTGCTTAATTTCTTTCTGCATCATTACCCATACCTCCTTATCTCTTGTATAGCGAAACTTGTGGAGAACTAACGCAATTTTTTTTTCTTCTTGCCCCCTGCCGTCAAACGGGGCAGAGTCATGAGAGCTGGCCAGGATGCATGGGATGCAGCTGGCATCCTCGTCATAATGCGTTACTTGTTTCCCACCTTATTTTCTTTCCTCTGTATGTACTTCTCTCGTATTGTGTATATTCTGTACATATATATGTCTGTTATGCTGTTTTCACATGTGTGGTGTGGGGGGGGGGCGGGTCTGGCAGGCGCTCTGCGTAAGGGTTTTTCACCTATCTGCCTATCCCGGCACACCACCACATGTGCCCAATCCAGTATGTGCGAATTATTAATATTATTATTATTATTATATTATTTGCCTATTGCCAGGGCCTCCAAACTTTACCGTGAGGGCATGTTTCTGTGGCGTTCTAAGATGGTGACATCATTGAGCTCAGCCTTGCACATGCATTTACGACAACGGGCGGCTATATTTTGTCGCATCCTACGATGGACGAAAATGGACGATGCCTGTGGCAAAAACCGCAGGCCATCAGGTCCAATCACGTTCAGCCTATACTATGACACGCTTACCATTCGATTAGGGGTCGAGGCGAGTTATGCTCGAATCCAAAAGCGCCGCCACATTTCTATAGCTTCCACGCTGCAAACAGCCTAGATGTCGTGGCTTTTGCGATGTAAAATTGTTGAGTCACTCAGTGCTCTTCGATTCGAACCACTGTCCACCCGTTATTCATCAGTGATCCGAGACGCATGCACTGATACGTGCATCGAAGCGAAATGCCGCACAATGTCTAAGTGGCTCGTGATTGGATTTGAAGGTCCGTAACTTTTGCCTTTAGTTCATCGTAGGTTGAGACGAAGTATAGGCATCATGTATTTGTTAAGCTTTTAAGATTATTTGCGTGTTCCCGTGTTGTTCTGCTGACGCACTCGCCCCGTTCGTCCGATGTAGCAACACCCGGATGCTAAGTAAATATTGTAGGACACTTTCTTATCGCACCGCTCGTATTTCAACCCGATTGCGTTAAGGAACTCGTGTCGCAGCAAATACGGCGTCGGCGTCGGCGTCGGCGCCGGAGGGACCGGAAAATCCTGATTGATCGAGAGACGTCACACGTGGTTGTGACGTCACGACCATATCGAACCGCTAAATTTTTCCGGTAAATGTTCCGATTAATTTAGCGGTGACATTTTTCGCTAAATTTAGCGAACAATGTTCCCGACAAAATTAGCGGGTCGCTAGGGTCATCACATCACAGCCACTTGGGATGTCACGTGCGACGTCGCGCAGTGAAGACAAATCGCAACATGACCTCGCGTGGGAATTTCAAACAACCCACAACGCTCACATGCGACGTCGCGTGAAAAGTAAAGTCACACGTTACGTCATGTGATGTCACCTGATACGTGACGCAACCGATAAGAAACCAATCAGAAAAGATTGGTTCACGAAACCTGATGCCAAATTGAAGCAAGATACCCCAATCAAGGATTTAAAAGATAAGTGGGCGCTTCTAACGTATTCATTTTGTCAAAACATTCTTCGTGCAGCGTTCCCGGAAATGTTTAATCTGTAATTTTGAACGTATACGCGCGAGAGTGATAATTAAATAAATTGAGAAGAAAGAGAACAAAAAAGAAAAACCCAAGAAGCAGGCATGTACACGTTACTCAAATAATGTAGTTAAATACCGTTACTTATTACTCATTCAGAACATAACAGAGTTCGTTACTTATGACTTCAGTTCAAAAGAAGCGCATTACCTTAGCTGGAAAGTAAAGCGCCATTTCCTTGTTACTCTACAGTTTGACGTTTTCGCGAAACAGTAATTGCTTTCAATATATGTCGTCATTTGTAATTCCTTTCTTTTTGACACGTCCATACAGGTATGATTCTGGCTATACTGAAATACACTGAGCACATACTTTTATAGTCTACCTAGCGTTTCTCGTGCAAGATAAAGGTGCTAGCTGGCGTGATTATTAGGCTGGAAATTTGTGTTGCAGATGTTCCCTCCAGAATTATTTTGAACATGGTTAGTCCTGACCTCCTCACAAATTAACGAAAATGCATTACTCGTTAATTCTCGTAAGACGTACGTCATTCATTTGTTACCTAAAAGCGCAACGAGGCACAAGTCACGCCTTACTTTTAACGCATTAGGTTCAAGTCTGCTCCGAACACTCCCTTAGAACAAACCAACCCAGGACACCAAGAGTTTGATCTCGAAGCCCCTACACTATGTCAAGGGGGAGACTTGTAAAGCCTTATATTATTATGTGCTTTTTATTTATTCTTTTATTTTATTTAGAGTGTATCTGTTAGTCGGAAAATGGGGTGCTGAATGGGTGTACGGCAGTCTTCACCTTGCTTTCCTAAAGGAAGGAGTAGAGTGAAGCGGTCGAAGAGAAGGGTTCGACCTGAGTAGGACTATCTTCAATCCATGAAAAGGTATGGATATCTGATGGTTATTACCCGCTATGAGGGTCGCCGCAATTCACTCGGAGGAGAGTAGCCTTCATGAAAGAAAAACCATGCTATCGTATTTCTACGTATTCTGCGAAAAAAGAAAACCACAGAAACAGACATGTTTCAAACGTGATGGAGCTTCCGTTTAACTACCTACGAATTTCTCTCACGTAACATTTCACCGAATTTGTGAGAACGTAAAAATTGTGTATATCGCGAATATATTATTAGCGCGTATTGATATCACATTAAAATTAATGGGATTTTTTTTAGTTATCTAGGCGACCTTGCTGGCTGCGAGGCAAAAGTGCATGCTCCCCAGTTGACGGGTTAGAATCACGGACCGAGGGGCTCGCAATCTGTCTGAGGCCTAGTATGTAGAAGGCGCCGTGTGACACTCTTCGGTCGCATGTCAAAATATCCCCAGATGGTCCCAATTAGTTCTCAATATGTTACTGTGAGGTGCGATATGTTCCTTTTTTGCACGTAAAACGCCCAGATTTGTTTAGATTCCGTAAATAATAAATTTCAGCGATTTTTGTTTCGCCAGGATCACCAAAGCATCTGCACACCGGCTGGGTGTGTCCTGGTGCTTTCTGGTTTGCATACCAGACATGCACTGTGTTTACGGTGAGGGCACGAAACCAGTCACATCTGTCCTGTTGAGCACAACAACTCCAGTGTAGTACGTCCTGCTGTGCTCACCAAACCAGCTAATACATTCTGGAGTGCACATTAGACTAACCTAGTGTGCCCTGGTGTGCACGCTCAAACTAGGCTAGTGTTTTCTTGGTGTACACGACTGGCATGTGTAGTGAGTTTTTCTATTTACACCCGGACACAAAAGGCTGTGTGTGGTGTGCCCACCATAAAAGCGCAATGAACGGACTGGTATACAGTGTCCGGCAATATGAGCTGGCCCAGCTGCGTTCCTGGCGTGGAGTCAAAAAACCTTATTGGGATACTCTGGTATGTGAAAGCTACTAAAAGCGGTTGGAATGAATCACCGAATTTCCAAATTTCGCAATAGGGAGTTTTAGCGAGTCGTTTCCACACGAACGGTTCGACCTCGAAGGCATCGCCGACGCTACTGGGCATGCGCGCTCGAGTCGCGGGGTGCTTCGCGATGCCCTCCTCGTTCGTTTCTCCCACTCCAGCCGCTGGAGTCGTCACTGCAACGCAGCCAGCACCGTTCACGACAAGAGTAAAAAAAGATGACACTCGGTCTGGTGACTGACTCCGCCGAGTCAGGCGAGCGTTATGCTTAGTACAGTGGGAGGCGCTTTTCCGTCCTATTACTCGGCTTCTTTGTTAAAATCATCTGGTGGGCTACTCGACTATACATCTTGGTAAAATTATGCGCAAATACAATGGAGGAAGAACATAGAGACAGGATATACGCCACTTACAACTGGTCTAAATCACTACAGTGAGATCAAGACAGTAGATGTACTGACAGTTGAAGGAGGAAATACAAACGAATAAAAAGACATGAAAAATTAGTAGTAAACGAAACGGGGCAAGAGAAAGAAAGAAATAACGATTAAAAAAGTAAGAACGAAGAAAACGAAGGGTAAGCTTCTAATTTTTCTGGCTGATGTACACATCTGCGTCCACCGCACCAACACTGTCCAAAACGACAGCAACCTCCATTTCGCTATTTTGCTTCTTTTACTTCATTTGAGAGGCCGAACCATGTCATTTCGAGGACTGCTCCCAATGTTAAGCGATCGTGAATGCTGTAAATTACGCATGCTAGTAATGTTTGCGATCTGCCGGCTGACTAGCTGCGTTGGCGACCGCGAGCATACGGAATGTTTCGGTGCGACGACACACAACACGAACGATCGCTCAAGTTCACGACGACGGGGGCGCATCAACTACCTTTCCAATTTTTCAGACACTTTTTACTCTGTTTATCTTCGCAGGCACTGAAATTCCCATCAGTAAATGTCAGGTGAGCCATCTTGTTTACATCAGTCGTAAGCCCAAAACAAGAGCCACGAATTTTGCACGCTGCAGATTGTTTCCTGATGTACTAGTTTACTAGCACAATGACGCTGCCGGTCAAACAGCAATTATCATCATCGTTGCGCGTATGTTTTGCGGTTCGCTAAAATACGTAAAATGTCACATGGTGGTTTCACGGAGCCAGCTGCACTGTTCATAATTACGGAATTGTTTGCTTCAAAACGGCTGGCCTAAATTCCCTAATGTGGCATTACAGACACGCTAAACACCGAGCGCAATTAAGAAACAACACGAACACCGAACATTTTTAACACTTCAAGACCTTTCAGTGTTTGTGTCGTTCTTTACCTGCTGTCTATTGGTTATGCCATATTCAATTTACAACTAGGCCTCTAAACTCGTCAAACACAAAGCTGGGGCCGAAGTTTATGGGACACACCGATTGGCTTATCACGACGATGACTTTGATCTTTTTTCGACAACGTCGAATCGGAGCGCTTCGCGAACTTTCTGCTTCAACCTCGTGTTTGACGATTTTTGGGCCTCTGCTCGTTGGTGCACTTACATTCAGTGTAATGTGTTGAGTTGCTTTCAGTTCCTAGCATGCAATCGGACCCGATGGAGCATTTTACCCCTATAAGCTAAAACAAAAGTGAGGCAACTTATATTGCCTCTGACTGTGCGATCAACTCATAGACATGTACGTACATACATTCTATAGCCAATGAAATTGTTAAATGAGATCAGCCTTGCCGAATGATGCACTCACCTTCTGATGCAGTTGGTGTACTGGGTGGCTTCGGTATTTCGGTTTGAAGTCTCGGCCTTACCACACGCCCTGTGCCCACAAGCCACTTGAATTCGCTCGAGTAGTCGTTGACGTAACCACACAGGTCATCCTCGAAGCCGCAATCCAGAAGAGGCTTGCAGGGCTCCGGCGAAACCTCCACGTCGTCGAGACCAAGGGCGGATTGCGTGTTCCGCCTGTCGGTGATGTTTCCCCAAATCACCACCTGGGTTCAAGGTTTTGTTTTATTCCTAGGGCCCTTAAGTGTGTCGACTAATTAGAAAATTTATGGGGTTGATAAGAAGTATGTAATTAAAAAACCATATGGCCCTACAGAGTACGTATCCCTCGGCCCGGTTTCAAAATAAGTAGGGCAGGAGTTGTTTTTCCAATCATGCCAAAAATAACAAATATTTTCAACGCCAATTCTAAAACAAATAAAAAAAGCATTCTTTATATAACTTACACGAACTACTCATGGTTGACAGTAGCTTAGTCGTGTCACCACTGTGGCGTTACAGATTTTAGAAAAAAACAGTCAACCCTTGCAAACTTATTTTAGGCAAACGTTACGAAAAGAATGCACTTCATGAAGTCTCAATGAGAAAAGAAGGCCACAAATTACTCTTGAGTTAAATCGATGCATCGGGTTCAATCCCGTATTTTTAATTTACTGGACACAATATGTTTGTTTAAATGAACCGAAATAAATTATATTTTTTATATATTACTTTCATATTGTCACGAATGACAAGTGATGTGGGGACGAAAACTTAAGCAAACTAACGTTAAATGGGGCGAACATGCTGCCCCAAAACAAAATAGACAAAAGGTTAGCGTCGCAAGCGTCGATGGCGCGGAAACAGCAGGATCAAACGCAGGAGCGAGACTGACTCGACAAGGCCGCGGGCAGCGGCTTATCTACAACGCGCCACACTCTCGAAAGTTCAGCAAAGAAGGATCGAGCGTCGCGCGCTCGGGGCGAGGATGAACTGGCACTTTCGAGAACAAGAAGGCAGGACGAAAGTTACAACTGGAACCAGAATAAACGCTTATCTTCTTGAAGTCCGTGACCGAGCGTTGCTTTGTCGGCACTGCAGGCGGCATTACCCCCCTTTTAAAAGTGCATCGTCCCGATGCAACTCAAAAGGAACAGAAATGGCTAAAACATTTAACGGTGAAACGAAATGAACATGCAGTGTCACAACCATAACCTCGCGTAGAATGCCTTGAGCCGAACTACGTGGACGACTTCGGGTCATGGTTGGCGGCGTCCTGATGGTCGGGTTCCGTCGGGGAGCACCTCGTAGTTCAAGTACCCAAGGAGGCGAAGGACCTTGCAGGGTCTAAAGTAGCGTTTTAAGTTTTAACAGTTTCTCGCTGAGGCCGCGGCGGCGAATAGGTGCCCACACCCAAGCCTTGTTTCCGGGCCGGAACTCCACGTCGCGGCGACGAAGGTTTCTACCGGCCAGCATCGACGCGTTGCTGGTCCTTTGTGCGAAGGCGGGCTAGCTGGCGTACCTCTTCTGCTCGTTAGGTGACCAGCTGGGCGTCATCGGTGCCATCGTCCATCGGGTCGTGGGTGTAGCATGGCGTCAAGCATCGTCGTCACCTTTCTGCCATGCACCACCCGAAAACGTGTAATCAGGGTGGTTTCTTGAACCGTCGTGTTGTACGCAAACGAGACGTTAAGCAACACATTATCCCACGTCTTGTGTTCCACGTCCACGTACATCGAGATCATGTCGGCGATGGTCTTGTTTATTCGCTCCGTCAGCCCATTGTTCTTCGGATGGTATGCCGTGGTCCGGCGGTGGTCGTTGTGGCTCAGGCGAAGTATCTCTTGTGTCAGTTGCGCCATGAACGAGGAGCCTTGGTCCGTAATCAATACTTGGGGAGCGCCGTGTCGGAGGACGATAGACTCAACGAAGAACTTCGCCCCTTTTACGGCGGTTCCCGAACGGGAGTGCCTTTGTCTCGGCGTGCCTGGTGAGATTATCAGTTGATCACGATTATCCAACGGTTCCCCTGCGTCCACGGCGGGAAAGGTCGAAGAAGATCCATTCCAATCTACTGGAACTGATGCAGCCGGGGCTCCAGCGGTTGCAGAAGACCCGCCGGCTTCGTCGGTGGTTTCTTACGTCGTTGGCATTCGCGGCAGGAACGGACATAGATGTGTATAGTCTTCGGGAGCATGTGCCAGTAGTATCTTTTGGATCCGTGCTAGAGTCCTTCTGTAGCCAAGGTGACCAGATGCCGGGTCATCGTGGCAGGCTTGGAATACCTCTTCTCGAGGACTAGTAGGAATCACCAGGAGCCACGTCGAATTGCTGTCCTCGAAGTTCTCTTTGTAGAAGATACATCTCAGTACGGCGAATCTTGGCAGAGAACGTGAGATAGGTCGGGGAATCGTACCCCTCGTACCTCCAAGGATGACGTCTCTCGAACAGTCCTTGAGGACGACGAATTCAACTGGACAGGTCTTTCCACGGTTGTCCACGCGTGCAGTACACCTTCCCACTGGTGTGATGAGATGTCCGCCGGCGGTTCGTATTTTCGGGCAATCCCAGGGCGTGATCACTCTTCGAAAGCGGCGAGGGGCTTCCCACTTAAACGGAATAGTCTGCTCCGATGTCGACGAGTGCCTTCGCGTCGTGGCCGTTCAACGGTAACGACGAGGTTATTCGGCACCTTCGCACAAGCGTCGTTCAGAAGCGTCTCGTCGCTAGTGTGGGAGCCCGCCGACGTTTGGGGGAGCCTACGATGAGGCGGTGCAGCGCGTTGCGGTCCCTGCGGGCGGCATTATCAGAACACTTGACCACGGCCTCAGCGAGAAACTGTGAAAACGCTACTTTGGATCCTACAAGGTCCTTCACCGCCTTGGGGACTTGAACTACGAGCTGCTCCCCGACGGAACCCGGCCAACAGGACGCCGCAAGCCACGATCCGAAGTCCTCCGCGTGGTTCGGCTCAAGCCGTTGTACGCACGTTAGGATTGTGACACTGCATGTTTACTTCATTTCACCGAAATTTTTTAGCCATTTCTGTTTTCCTTTTGCGTTGCATCGAGACGATGTACTTTTAAAAGATGGAGTTAATGCCACCCGGGGCTGAGCAGCTCACTTGGCCGGGGCGTCTTCGAAGGGGTACACTTCACAGGCATAGAATGCTATACCCCGCACTTCCACCAAAAATGTCACGAATAACAACGGATGAGGAGACGACAACTGAAGCATACTCAATGTTTTATAGGGCGAACTTGTGCCCAAAACAAAATAGAAAAAAAGGCTAGCTTCGCAAGCGTCGATAGCGGCGAAACAGCAGGATCAAACGCTGGAGCAAGAGTTACTCGACAAGGTCGCGGGCGGCAGCTTATCTACAGTGCGTCACTATCTCGAAAGTTCGGCAAGAAAGGGTCGAGCGTCGCGCGCTCGGGGCGAGGATGAACTGGCACTTATGAGAAAAAGAAAGCAGGACGAAAGTTGAAACCGGAACCAGAATAAACTCGAAACTTCTAGAAGTCCGTGACTCGAGCGTTGCTTTCTCGGCCATCCGAGTGGCACTATAACAGCAAGCCTTTCACCTTCGAAGTTTAACTACGCTTACCTATGTTTCATTTAAATAGAGTGAGAGTTTCATACTACTGGCTGCACAACTGTACCTAGAGCGCGTCTCTGAGTGATATGTTTAGAGTCCTATACCGCTCGTGAATTCTACAGGGTCTGGAAGGGGCAACTAATTACTTCACAAAAAACACGAGTTTCGTGCTGTCGGATGTCGCGACCCTGGCGGTTGGCGATCAAAGTCCCAGCATAAAATACGGGCAAACTCGAGTGACGGTGTCGTCGCGGAGTCCCAACTCCTGATGCATAAGCTTCCGTGGACTGTCAGACTAGAGAGCAACCTGGAGCATAACAGGCATCTGCCGCACCTGTTGCCGCTGCTGGGACGTCACCATGCTCGCGGCCGGCATCAAAATGACACTTTTATGAGTATCATTTTATGAGTGCATAGCGTGCAATCATGAAGGACACTCATTAAAGAATGCAACCATAAAATGCACTCATAAAATGACACTTCTATGAGTGCCATTACATGAATGCAAACACTTCCATGAGAGCATACCGTGTCCTAGAAATCGAGGGACCAATTTCTAGGACACGGTATGCACTCCAGTAAGACACGTGTTCTAGGCACCATAGTTGTACGTCCATCGGTTTTAAATTCCGTAGTAATTGTTTTTACAGCATGAATTGCATTTAGTGAAACTTCTTGCTCTCAAAAAACGTGTCCCTCAGTCCTATAGTAGAAAAACCCAGAGACAAGTAGTTAAAGGACAGTCCCTCAGTCAGACCATCCGTTTGTTCATCCGTCCGTCCGTGTGTACACTTCCCGCGAACTTTAGTTGGAAAACTTACATTTTGTAACCTGACGTCACCTGAAGTTTTACGATACTGTTACGCCACTCTCCTCAAATGGGGCACTAACCTAAGTGGTAAATTTTGATACTTGCACTGTACACTTTCAAACTAAATCACGAAAAATGCCGAAGGCGTGTCGGAGCTAACAGTATCGCGCAGTGTACATTTTCTTTAAGTATTTGTTTATCAAAGTACAATACTTGGCTGTTAAGTAGTTTTACACTCTTGATATGTTTAATATGCCATAACCACCTCGCCTCTTTCATACGGCGTCGCTAATTGGTTTTTTTTCTGTCGAAGTAACCTATGCTATAAAACTGGGACGAGTATGTAAACTTTAACCGCACTTTTATTTAAACTACTTGGTACAGCATTGCATACTAAGCAATGTAAACTGGAATAAAACCCAACATTTATGTTTTAAATTACTGTTGAAACGAGTCACGCTGAACGCCAGAGTTGGTACATAAATATGTTCGTATTTTAATTTCACAATCATTATTAGCTTTCGTTCAGATGTCACAAAAAATTGTGTTTTGAAGATGTTTAAATTAATATTTCATTGTAACCGTATCTCACAGTTGCCACACGTTCGATTTCATTGCACAACACCTGTGTGACAAATTTCTTAATTTTTTTTTCTTTTCTGAAGTGTGCGATTTTTTTTAGGTTTTGGTTTGAATATTCAAAATACGACAAATATTCATGGACGTTTATTTATTGTATATTCTGCCAAATTAATTAACCGCTAGATTGATCGCTCTTTGTTTTGATTTAATTTGGATTACTGTCATGCACAAGATTATGTTATTGCTCTTAGATGCTGAACTTTAGGGAAAGTGGCTTTGCCATGCACGACGCCTTTATCTCAGCCCCCTATATGGTAAACCCTCGAAACAAATAAAAATTTCGAAAGCTGTACTCAGGTGGACTGAAAATAACTTCGGAGTAAATATACATATCTGGGAACCATTATGACACCCACTTGTTTAAAATACATTAAGATTTTCAGCGTGCATCAACATTTTACATAATCAAGATCATATTTAACCTAAGCCCATTCCACATAAAAAGAGATAATTCATTCGGTCTATAATTTACTACCATGTAAATGTTGTCACCCATACATAAGCAAGACTGGTCTTCATTAAAGTAAGACGTCATTTTAGTGCCAGGAATACCAGATGTAGAAACATACGAGCGAAGGACCTTCAATATACATTAATTTTGTCTTGAGAAAAAAACGAAATTACTGGCAATTGCGTTCGCCCTTCTATGTTTAATCGCTAAATTACGAGTTGTCTTCCTTGATTTCCTGGCATCTTTCTTGTTTTCACGGCGAGAAATGTTGTGAGCTTTCATGCAGCTCAACTCGCGGTCGTACCCGAATTTTAGATGAAAGCTATTTGAGTTTCACGAAACAGGCAGCGTGTTAAAGAAGCTAAAACTATCCGTTGGTTTACGTTAGTTTAGGTCGACTTAGCTTAAGTCAGGTTAAGTTAAACAAGGTTAGGTTAGTTTACGTTAGGTTTCGTCAGTTAAGTTAGGTTTCTTCAGGTTTGACTTTGTTTAGGTTAGGTTACGTTAGATTGAATAGGTTTTGTTTGGTTACGCTAAATTAGGTGAAGTTATAATACGCTTGGTACGTTTAGGTTAGGTTAAGTTGGGTTGGGATATGTTACCTCAGGTTAGTTTTGGTTAGGGATTGACTTGGTTAGTTTAACCCAGTGTTGGAGGTAACGCGTTACTAGTAACGACGTTACTGGTAACGCGTTACATTTTTCGCTAACGCAGTAACGTACTCGTTAGTATTCTGAATGACTAACGAGTAAAGTATTTTCGTTACTTTTTTACGGTATCGGCTATCAAATTACGTTACTCGTTACTCGTTACTTTTGACCAAAACTGGTGAAATACATTAGGTATTTGGGAAAAGGTCACGACGCCTGATCTAACGTTTAGAATAGCAATCTTGTGCATAAAACTGGAGACGTTAGGGGAACTAAATTTAGGTCACTAAGCTCAATGGAGGATCTAGCTTCTCTGCTCGAGGGGCAACTACTTGCGCTCGAGCACGCAATGCCCAGGCAATGCCGTATCTTGCTGCTAAGACTTCTGAACCTTCGATTTCCTAAAACGGTGGGTTTTCCACTTATCAGTCCATCTATTCACCCATCCATCTCAAAATCCTGCACAAGCTTATCGCTGCACGGAACCAGCATCCGTCACAGTAAACTTAAAAAAAAAAAAAACTTTCTGATTAAAAGAGACATTTGTTAAAAGGCGACCTTATCTCGCTTCTCGAAGGCGAAACAAACCTTCGGCTACCAGCTAATTCCGTTCGTCCTCCTTTTTTTTCTTTTTTTTCATAGTGTCACTATTTACAAGGCTTGAACGAACGACTGCGTTACAGCCCCCTCCTCCTCCCTCCTCTTCCCCCTCTGCTTTGTGCAGCAGAGGTGGACAGCGGGGGGGGGGGGGGGGGGAGACATCCGTTTAAAACAGTGGACAACTTGTGGCGAAGCGATTTGCTCGTTTCTCTAGTTACAAAAAAAAAACACTCTTTGTGGAATATTTTATTCTCGCTCTCCCCTCGCTGCCTGAAAGTTCCTGACCCACTTTTGTACACAGAAGAATCTTTCGCTTGATTAGTCTTTACTTCCCTAAGGTCATAATAAAAAATAAAAAAAGTTTTAAACCTGGAAAAAGAACTTACAAACACGAAACCTTTTTTTTTTCGCAGAAAAACTAAGAGCTACTGCTGGTAAGAGGCAGCAAGTGATTATAACCAGTGTGCTGGTAACCGGTGTCCTGTTCCACATAGTGAAGTAAATCAGTCTGGTAATAGTATGAACCGGACTGTTACTAAAACCGGCGTAAAGATGAGGGGTGTTGGTTGGCTGGTTGTGTTCCAGCAGTCCCCGTTCGCATGCTGTAGTTTATAAAAGCCGATTGACTACCATCTCCGACTCATTCTGCGTGTGAGATGGACATGAATAACGAAACTCCGTCGCCATGGCCAGGACTGAAGGAAATATATCAACTAAAGGAGACGGAATTAGATAATTTACAGTTTCAATGCCTACTCTGCATGCCGAAAATTAAGCTGCTTCGCGCATCAAAGACGTCTAGTTCTAACTTGAAAAAGCACATCAAGGTGAGTACGTTTCTCGATTATAATTAGTTTTCTCTTCAGCTCGCTTTTCACAATGTTGACAGATCGCGGGTATTTTTTAGAACTTGCTGATGTTTCACTGCCCTCGTTGCTTTATGCCAGTGCTAGCGCTCCCAGAACTTCTTAATAAGTTCATTAACGCATTCCGCAAACATGTCGACCATGGTTATAATCTAATATATTAAGCAGCTGGGCTAATATTGAATAGTTTTCTCTTTCACGAGACCGAAGGCATGTTTGTAAGCGAACACATCTCTGCCAAACATATGTACTCGAACACAAAAGTAACGTAAAAGTAACGTAAAAGTAACGTTCGTTATTTTTGAAAAGTAACGGTAACGGTATATCGTTACGTTTGTAAAAAAGTAACGTAGCTCAATAACGCGTTAATTTTTACCAAACTAACGAGTAACGCTATTTCGTTACTTTTTTCGGTAACGGGCACAACACTGGTTTAACCTAAGCGAGGAGTGGGTTCGGATAGTTCTGCTTTTCTTAGTTTAGGTCACCTAGGTTTGTTTACATTAAGTTAGATTACGTGGGGTTAGTTAGCACTTAATGTATGTTAGGTTACTTTACGTTGGGCAAGGATATGTTAGGATAGGTTCTGACTTGATTGGTTTGATAATGTCGGCTTCGTAACGGTAAGGTTTACGTACCTGGAATCGTTTCTCCTGTGAGACCGGAATGCGAGCGAGCATCCAATCATTCTTTGGGTAGGGAGGTTGCGTCCAGACGATGTTGCGTGGTCCCGCTCTGCCCGTAGTCACCTCAACAACAATTCTGCCCAGGGTGAGGCTGTCTCTTTTGTACCAGAACTTCAGACACTGTGGTTCTGGCTTTCCTTCAAACCATGGACTAAATAGTGCTGAGTTGTTGCTTCCTACGCCGCCTCTGCAGCTCCATGAAGTACTCTGCGGAATTTCATTATGCACGTGTGATGTTCCCGTTTAAATAAAAAAAGTGAAACAAAACATTTAAGCAGTTGTGTGTGATCCCACAGTACAGTCTAAACGATTGCTATTGCGACATCTTATTGAACTGAAGTGTATCGTTATGTATATTTCACATTTGTATCTTGCACACTACTTGGAGGGACATTCGCCAATAATTTCTCAGAGATTGACACACTCGTATATTTTGAGCACACAACAGCCCTCCAACGCACATGGTGGGAGACTCAGGTGACCAGATTAGACGTCGTCGCAACTGCAGTCATCCACAGGGTGGCGCGCGAGGCTCATACTGTGCGCAGCTGTCCTAAACAGACGGCTTATTTGGTTCCAGGTTGAAGCTCCTGGCGTAACCCTGCGACTTTGCGCTCCGTTCACAATCAGCAGACCCAAGATTCAAGCCTGAATAAACAACGGTAGTTTCTTCTTTCGATTTGTTCAAATCATGTTTCGATATTGACGACGGACGCCTTCCACGCACTTAATAATTTCGAGTGTGCGAAGACCCTCCCAGTTATTGCTGTAAAATATCGACCATAATTCGGTGACCAACATCACACACAGCACTCCAGTGCTGTTCCTGAGTTTTGCACCTAACCCTGCATGCCACAGCTGCGCTGCATTTGGTCATTGCAGTATACTATAACTCGGTATCTGCATGCTTTCTGTCTAATTCGCCAATAAAATATTGAGTTGGCTTTTGCGCTTTGTGGCAGATGATACAGTGCGTTACACGTACGAGCAAATTGTTGCTTGGACCTAATCGTATCGTGCATTCCTTGCTTACATTTCGGTACTATGGCGATTTCCATTTCAGATTAGAGGCTATAAATGGCCAACCGCAATTTGATTCAAATGGATATTTGCACACATCTCAGTCGGTAGAATTGTAGGATTTCTGCCATTCGCATCTATTGATAATGTTTTCGTTGGGCTCATATCCTTATAGGTTCTTATAAAATAAAAGGTGCGAGAAAAAAATATTGTTGCCGAGATTATGTGCTTTATAATTATCTTTGTATACATTCCCCTACTAGCAGTGGAATAAATATTTATCTTAAGGCTTAATTCTACTTGAACTTGGCTTGTTGTTCCCCTTTTATAGTTAAACAAAAACACTTGTCAACATTACATGCCTTGTAATCTAATATTAACTAGTTTATAAGACATGTTGCAGTACTTATACGACATATTACATGCCTTACAAGCCACTGATCTTGTGATAGTTAACTAGCTCTTCCTTGGGAATAAAATGATTCGGCATATCTCTGAATTTTTACTCAGGAGGTGAAGTTGTTACGTTGGTCAACGATGGTACTACCTGATAAATAAAAGCAAGTTGACGCAGGCAAAAGATAATGCAGCGGAAGGCAAAGTGTTGTTAAAGAAACTCGATAATAGGTATATGCTGTAGATAGCATAATTAACTTTGAAGTTAAATGGGAATTGCGTTAAAGCGTTTACACCACCGTTGGAGTGCACATTCATATCCTGTGCACCAAAGAGGGCAGAGGTAGTGATTGAATCTACTGTCTTCGGTGTTTGGCAGACTTAGCTTTATGCCACGTGCTCCGATATACGGTAGGGCTAAACAACAGGTAACTGACGACGAATCATAAATATCAGAGTTTGATTTCGGTTCATCAAAAGTCAAGCAGGGCTGGCAGTCGGGATGCAGGTGTCACATGTGGAAGCTCGTTTATGGTAGTGATAAATGGAGCTCCCAACGCTTGTAAAACAGGTTTGAAAATTAGTAAGCGCTTCAGTGGAAATAACTCTTGGACTAGGGTGGAACCATGAACTTGTGTGAAATATCCAAAGTGGGTTGGTCTGTACTCCGAGGCAATGAATTGAGCAGCGCGAAAAGTGCCTTGTCCCGGTTTTGTTGTATTTGTGAGTTTGCTGGCATCGGCTGAACGAATCACACAGAAAAAGAGCGAAGGTTGTGATGCATTTCCTGTGGGTGATTGGTTGAATAGGTGATAGAAAACGTACGAAGGCGATGAATTTCATGACGATCCACTTTTAGTGCCGCCTTATTTGCTCCATCGTATGGCAGCGTTGTGTGAAGGTGCAAAAACATGGTTGCACACTAAATCCATAAAAAAAGAAAATCAGAAGGTTCAGTGTTGTAGGGCGCGACACAACTAAATATGGAAGGTGTCTTGGAATAATTCTGGTTTCTGTTTGGTTCCGACTGAGTTTTCAATTGTCTGCACACGGGTGTGTTGGGGCAGATTGAAATAGATAGACTTACGAGAGTCGACGGGCCCCGAGCGCGTGTCGGCCGCCATTCCGGTCAACTTGGCCTCCTTGCGTCTCCAGCCTTTTTCTGGTTTGTTGGAAATCCAGCCGCACATCTCGTACTCGAAGTCACACCAACCTGCATTCGCATTATATATATATATATATATAAAAGTTAAATCCAGAAAACAAGTTTACTATGATACTTGTTACCAGAGTCGGTGAACCTTTAAGAGTGAAGTGAAAGCTCTTCCCACCTTTTTTTCCGATTCAGCAGAGCTAACGCTGAAGAAGGCAACCATTTCTCCTGCGTTCACTCTGCTAAAATCAAGAGGTGGGGGCTTCGACTTCATTCTTAACCTGTCGCCGACTATAAGCTCATTGACATAGCGCGCGTAGTGCTTTTTGCGTTAGCCTGTGGTATTCTGTTGTTTTTTTAACTGCTTCGCCTATTTTGCTCGTTTTGCTTTTGACATGGTTCCACTTCACTGCATATTACTCTAAGTCCGTCCGCAGTTGATGCTACGATTGGATGAAGCAAACTGTTTTATTTTAAGTTTTCCCATTTAAGTTTTACCACGCTACCTAGATGGCACCACGAACTGCCACAGGGATCTAGCGTAGCCAGGTGGCGCCACTGTCCACCATCGCGCTCGTGTTCTCAGAGCTCCGCCCCGCGGCGCTTGACCCGCCAAGTTGTTTTACCGTTACATAAATGAGTAACGCTACCAGCAACCATCCGTGTCGGACGCCTCTTTCTTCCGGGGGCCTTTCCCGCACCTCCGGTCATTGCCGGCCACCTCCTCGTCATCTGAGATCCCTCGTCTTTTCCGCAGGCCCATGTGGGCCCTGCTTTTTTTCATTTTCATACGTGACCGTCTTTTTTTTTTTAATTACTACGCAAAACAAGCTGCGTTGAAAGTATAGAGTCAAGACTCTCGTCAATTTCGTGTATTTGCTATCGTGCATTTCAATTCCATACAACGCATGAAATACATGACAGAAAATTGACGTCTCAATAGGCGGTTTTCGTAAATCGTTTACGCCGTCCCGCAACGCTCCCCGCGACACGATATGATACTTGGAACTCTACAGATTAGGCCATCGACGCACAGGCGCGGTAGCGGCTTCTTCGTAGCCGAGGGATTACCGAAGGAGAAAACGCTGTCTAGAGAAACGCCCTAGTGACGTATATATTCCCGCTATATTTAGCGGAGAGACTGAATGGTTGTATAGGTCACGTTACGTTAGGTCACGTAACGTCGATTTCCCGCTACAATTTAGAGGGGAAACTGGATTGGTGTCTTGGTCTCAAGACGTGAACATTCCCTCTATATTTAGCGGGTAATTAAATGTGTGTACAGTTCATGGGACGTAGATTTTACGCTCAATTTAGAGGCAAACTGAATTAATGTTTTGTTCATATGACGTAAATTTTTTGCTGAATTTAGCGGGGAAACCAGGTTGACGTATAGGTCATGTGCCGTCAACTTCTCCCCACGGTGTATAGGTCACGTGAGATCAGGCAACGTCACCTGTCACCATTTTCCCGTCAAATTTAGCAGGGAAACTGAATTGGAGTATAGGTTATGTGACGTCCATTTTTTCGCTACATTTAGCAGGTAAACTGATTGGTCTGCATGTCCAGTGACGTCAGGTCCCGTGACATCAATTTTCGCTCTAAATTTAGCTGAGAAACTGAATGAGTGTTTAGGCCTCGTGGTACCGCTTGGACCACTACATTTAGCGCAAAATGCACGCACGGACAGAGAGACTGGCCGACTGGCAAAGATTTGGGATTGGGGGTAGCGTTAAACATCATTTCACGCTTCCAAAGCACAGTGGTCGTGGCACATCAATTTTCACGATTGATTTAGAAAGGAAGAGCCATCGGAAGGTATATGGCGACGGCTGCGGTGGAATTTAAAAAGGTACTGAATCGAAAATTCTAGCGCCTCATTTATTGCCTAAATTTCAGCCACGCTCACCCTTACATAAATGTTTATTCACTTTCTACAGAATTGTTTAATCGGAATAGTGTATAGAGGCTATAGATATTCGAAAGCAAATGTTTTCACTTTCTATTCAGAGTCTTTTATAGAGACTCTATATAAATTGTAAAGAATTTCTATAGCAACAGGTAGAGAATGTATTGAATTTGTATCGCATTTCTAACAACAATAGTCAATTTAAAAAAATATATATATATAAATGCTTAATAATAATCCGAGCGTTGTCACGATATATCCATGGAAACTTGCACTCGCCACTTGCCGTGTGCACAGATGTAGACATTGCGATTACACACGCAACGAAGCACTCATTACACTAGTAATACAGGGGAGCGGGTACGACTCAACTCCTACATATACCCTAATCGTAAAAAGGCAATCATTTGAACGACGACTATTTCAGAGCATAAAAATAGTACAAGCACGTTGCTCTTTTTTTTCAGCATAATTTATATGAAATGTGGTTTGTATGGTTTGGTGAACTGCATCTCAAACTATGAAGCATTAGAAGAGGCGATAACCATTTTCCACAGTAAGAAAAACCAGCCTCCAACTCGGTGGGATGTGGCTTCTCCGCACTGCACCTCAATATTCTACCGATCCTAGTCTATGGGAATTCTATAGAAATATGTTGAAGAGAAGGTCTATTGAGGTGTGGTGCCAGAAATTGTGTAGCATTTGTATCATCTGTACTCTATAGACTTTGGTTGAAAAAAATCTATAAAAAATCTCTTGCCATCTTTAAATACGACGTGACTGGATAGAAAGTTGAAATAGTCGTTAAAATGTGGACAAGAATTCTATAAAGTGCCTGAAAACATGTTTGTACCGAAAAACACCAATGTATTGTTTAAGAAAAAAGCACATCGTTCATAGCCAATAAACCGATGACCAGATTGCACCTAGTGGGTGGGTGGATGTTCCCAGAGCTGCTTCGAATGTCGTTGCGTCCACATTCCCATAAAGCAGTGCTGCTCCGCGGAAGTAGACCGCCACGCTGCATGCACGCGCTCTCTTTGGAACTTTCTCAAACCGGATTTTAGATGCGGAGCATCTCTTGCTCGGGTCTAATGCCCGCGGCCTTGTAGTCCGCACTCATACTACGCACGCGCAACTCTCCTCCTTCCCTCTCTCCAACAGCTGCGCGTTACTCTCTCCGCTCTCTCTCTGCCAGCTGCGTGCACTGCGCGTGCGTTCGCTTCTACTCACACCGGGCGCGCACGCGCAACTCTCCTCCTACTCCTTCTTCCAGCGTGAAAAAAAATAAACGGCGAGCGGCGAGCGTTCCAAGTTTCTCTGCCGCGAGCCGCGACGAAGGCTCGCGTAGGGGGTTACGCTAGGGCAGTCGGTGGCGCCATCTCTCGACGTCAGCAAGCAACTGACTCTTTCCTCGGAACCAACACGATGCTCCGCATCACCCCATGGTTCCCCTCGGGAAGATGGTGTACTTTTTTTTTCTTCCCTCTGGCGCCTATTCAACTTATGCCGCGGACAGGGAATGAGACTCTGAAGGGGAGGAGGTGAGTTACGGTCTGAAGCGCAGCCGCAATCTTGAACACGTTACTCAAGAAAATGTAACCGATTACAACTACAATTACTCTCGCTTAAAGAAGATTCAAGTACGTCACTTGATTACTTGATAAGTAAAGTGATTGGCCATTAAATAAAAAAGAAACCGTTACTTCTCCGATTACTCAAGATTTCTAAATCGACAGAATTTACTGCCGGTGTGAATGCGGATCTTTCGTACTGTTCATTATTGGACTTGAGTCACCACATTATGAACTATCTATTTTCTTAATTCATCAATTTTGATAGACCATCCAGCCAAAAACTTCTGGTTCGAAGATTTCTTTTTAGCAAACTTCTACAAAAATAGGGCGCGCTTAGAAACGGGAGGGGAAAAAAGAAACAGCTACAAGTAATTTTAGTGCATCTCAAAGTAATTAGATTATGTTGGTGATTACAAACTAATAATTGTAATCAAATGATTGCAAAATATTTCAAAAACTAATCGATTCCAAGTAATTGGTTTATTTATAATGAAGAGCAGACAAGTCTGAGCGCAGCTGAGTAGTCACTATTTCGCCTCCGCTATAAAAAACCAACCAGTCCGTTCGGCGTCTTAAACGGCTAGGCTGTAACGCGTTGACGCCACCAAGTGGCGCACGACAGCCCTTCCCGTGCTGGGGAAAGTGACGTCACGAATAGCCCGAGCATCCCCTGAAGCATCTCGCGTTCCGATCTAGAATTGGCCGTTGGCAAAATCAAACATAAACATCCATTTAAAAAAAAAGTTGCGATTGTCATTGACGAATGGGATTGATTATGCTTAAGATATTGAGCACGTACGACGTGTATATAGATTTCCATTTCAACATCCCTTTAAAGTGAAGCGAGTGCGTGATTCAATGGCGGTCAGAACACTACATCGTGCGGAAACAGGCGGGTCCAAGGCACTGGAACACCGCCGTTTGCTGCGATTGGTCAGAGGTGCGGCGCTGATGAATCCCAGCATATGACGTCGTACCGGTCTCTTGTTCCCGCTTGGTCCCGCCGTGTAGCATAGAGCCCTGTACACGTGGTTGGTCTAATATGCGCACCGTTGGCACGTAAGCTATAGTGTATAAAATAACATACTAACTAAATGGTTCATTTAACGCAGCCCTAGCTTGCGTTACGTTGAAGTCGTGCACGTCTTGGTGTGATCTTAGTATGATCACGTGTTCAAATACATTAAGCTAAATAAACTCATAGTCTATTTTCTTGTGATTGCCCTTTTAACGATCAGTTACATAACTTAAAGTTTTCTCAATAAATGTTTTGAATACTTTTATAATAAAAACACGGTTTATTCTAAACTTTAGTGGGCGAATCAGGTTTTCTAGGCGATGCGTAATATATATTTGTCCAAACAAAACTTTGCAATATATGTATTATTTCTTGCGGGAAGGGGGGGGGTGTGAGAGGACACGGTGTATTGTGCCTGCTGGACCCGGACTAAAAGTTGCTAGAGTATCATCTCTTTCGTTATGTGATGAATGTTTTCTAGTTCTACTGCCGTTCCTGTCCTAGTAAATGCATGCTGATTTAGTGCGCAATAATGCACACGCTGTATCGGACAATTTTTGCATGTAA
>JAZHYW010049968.1:0-70652 GCA_037355805.1 Ixodes ricinus
TATTCTGGTGCGCGTACGGTAATGTTGTCTAAGCATGATGCCCCAAAGTGATCCCTTAAAAGATCTTCTCGAGTGGGAGCAATAGGCTTGGCTTATGTTTACAATATCGTTTACATGCACGTTGAATTAAAAGACACCAAAATACTTCCTTGGGGAACGCCCGATCTTATTTTTTGTGTTACGGATGAGTTACAATTTTTTATCTTGCTTCCGGGAACATAAAAAAGAATTAATAAGTAGTGAGGCCTCCACGGAAATCGTACATGTAAAACTTTCTAATCAGCAAGTCATGGTCAAGATAATCAAAGGTGTTTGTAAAGTCTATAAATAAACCAAGCTTTAATGTTTTACTTACTAAATTTCTAAGTACTTTTTTTTCTTCTTTTTTGGCGCAAGAAGTGCAAGCTTAATAGACCGTTGCGCACGCAAACCAAATTGTGATGAACTTATTAAGTTCATCCCAATTTAAATTCATCTCAATAAAAGTAAAAACTAAATATTCATTTTAAGATCTCTTGATATGAATTAAAATCGTCATTATACAGAGCATGACGACACTTATACAATTTAACAAAAATCCTTCACGCAGAAAATTTTAGAACTAAAAAATGAAAGCCGTTTACAACTCCCTGTAACGCCGAATTAGAGCGCAGCTCTTGAGGAGGAGGGGAAGGCACGGGGGAGGGGGAGTCACGTGACCTCGAGGGGGGGGGTCACATGGCCTGGGGGTCACGTGAGCTCAAAGGGGGGGGGCGGAGAAAATTTTCCGCTAAATTTAGCGGGAAAATTTTCCGCTAAATTTAGCGGGGAAATTTACCCATAATGCACCGCGCGGTTACGCCGACGGCGACGGCGACGGCGACCCCGCTCAAGCCGGAAACGGGCGCCTAAGAGCTGCGCTCTAAAAGAAGGTTGAATTATAAAATCGGCCGAAAATTATAGCTTTTCACCTTCATTGAAGGGGCGAACGATGTAAACGGTTCATAAACCGCTTCCAACTGAATGAATTTCAACATGTTTTGGTGCAAACTGCAAACATGCGCCAATTCTGACATAACGCTATCCCCATGTCCTTGTACCTGCTTCGAGAGACCTCAAAGTCAAAGCTTTGAGTGCGCAAAGTATAGTGCTCACCAAACTTATACGAACTCTGTATATGTTTGGTGAGCACTGTACTGTCTTTTCTCATGGTACCCCTCGCTATGTGGCAGCCGAACAACGGTTTCGTATTGATAGCATTACACAAGCCATCCCGGAGTGGAACGTTCTTAAGCTTCCCCCAGGAAACTGCTGCCACGGGAAAACACACAGCTTGTGCATTATTTTGTTTTATTCGAAACCTCAAAGATGCCCCCACATTACTATCCCCATAATAACTCTCATTTTTACCCCTTCTCAATATTATCATCAGTAAATGGATTGTACGAAATGCAGTGTCATTTATAAAGAAGTCTTTGCCATACACTCAAAAAACCTGGAGCGTTTAGTTTCCTGAAAAAACATTTGGAGAGACAGTAGCTGTAATCTAAGGAGAGCGCGCTAGGCTAAAAGCGAGGCTTGAAGTATGGATACAAAAACAGACTGCGCTCTGGCACCGAACATGACGTTTCATACATAGTGGAACCTGAGACTGAGGTATGCATACCTCAGTCTCAGGTTCCACTATGTATGATCTACACCAGCTCGCCTGCACCTTGACCATCTTTTCGTTAATGACGTTTCACTATTCTCAGTGCCTCAACGCAGACTGTTTTCTTAGGCCTAATATTTTCAGCCTCGTCAGCTTCTCCCGTAGGCTGCAGTGATAAATGCTCTCCAACGGGCTTCGCGGGAAAGTCTAGACGCTCGAGATTTCTTAGAGTTTATCAATCGGAATTCAGAGTGTGTACGACAGAAGGGCCTAATTTAAAAGAAACTGCACCTAAACTTTCTTTATGTACATAGTCTCTTAATATTTGCAGTCTGCTGTTCCAGCATAGCCTCCTCTATACTGGCAAAGCCTGGCAGATCACCACGGGACGCGGCCGCCGAAAGTAAAAAGGTACAGAGGCAGACAAGATTCATGTAACGGGCGCCCCGCTGCGGCAAGACGCCGAAACACACTTCTGCCGAGCGAGGGAATGTCCACTCGTGCTCCGAGTCCGTAGTCGCGTTCTTCGCGCTACCGCTTCTTTTCTCGTCGGGTTTGAAAACCATGTTTCGTGTCCTCGCCGCTGCAAAAGCTGTGCGCTGACTACAGGCTCCCCGAGAAATGCTCTGTGCTACAAGATCCTCGCGTTCTAAATCAGCAACCGGGCGCTCTATGGCTCCGTCGTTTAACTGCCAGGCTTTGTGAGTGAGGAGGCTATGGTTCGAGTATACAAGCGGCTCAAAGCCAGGATACAGTTTCAAATGCAGTCATCGCAGGCCCACACCGTAGAGGAATGGTTATATTGTTTCGACACCCTTTCCTTTTCTTTCCACACTTACAACAACACAATGCTGTTCTTTTGGCCACGGGGCAGTGCGCAAGAACGTGGCACGTGTTCGCGGACCATCGCCTCCGAGCAGACAATAGCTACAGAGGAGGTATCGCCTGAAATCAGCGCCCTCCATCTCCGTGACCTCCACCGCCCAAAGACGGGTGCGCGTGTTTTCGCACGTCTGCGGCGTTTCTGTCTGAACTACACTCAGACACGGACGAATAACAATAAAAATAAAAATGCGAGGGACAGACGAAGAAAGGTAGCTTTCGGGACCTCCTCAATCATTCCATCATTCCTACACAATGAGGGACGTTCGCTGGATGGCGTGCACGGGTGCCCTGGTAGTGATAGGGCCACTGCAGAAGCAATTGTGTTCGAAGGGTTGCGTGTCCACGATCGCGTCGGCCTTTCATTACTGCCGAGCCGCGAAGTGTGCGCGATCAGTGGTTGCGGGGGCAGCTGCTGAATTTTTCGTAGCCGTTGATTTCGTTCGGAAACTTATAGACCTGTACAGGTGTATAAGAAAAGTCTGAGTACCTACTTTTCTGCAAATTACCTGAAGACAGCAATGACGAGTCACCCTGAACATTTCGCCCCCGAAATGCAATCATCGTTCCTTGCGATACTAAGTGCCTACTTGTCCGCGTGTGCGGCGGGAACTATAACGCACTACCGCGTGGGACATTGGTGCAAAATTGACTTCCTGACCTACGCGAAGCACACACCCAAACGGTTATACGTCAAAGCGTTCAAAAGGAAACCGCTGCGATCACCAGCTGGGGGAACATTCCACGTGTCGCCACGGGGTTCGACTTCGTCTAATACCCATTACATAAGCGATAAGCATCTCGACTAGATACCAACTGCAAATCAAGCAGCGGCGGTCGGTTAATCGGAGATAATCCCGCGTAGCTGTAACACATACGCGTTTTTGTTTTCTCTTTCTGGGCCGACCTCCCAGCTAGAAGTGTGTAAGTTGCGTGAGGTTCAGCTTACACAAAACACAAAACCGACTTCGCAAGAAACCTGTAGGGCGGGGGTGAGCGGAGGTCATCGGTGAGGGTCACTGTCACAGCAGAGGATCAGCGGGTGTCAGCGGATTATGTACGGTCGTCCCAGAAACGTAGACAGGTATAGCCTTTTTCGGTCTTAGTTTTTTATGTGCCTTTATGTTTAGTTTTGTGCGCGTTGAACGCCCGTTTGACGCTTGTTGGTGAGTTGGCGTGGGGGATTTGTTATCAATGCGATTATAAGGAGAAGGAATTTGGGCTAAAACTCTCCAAGACGTGCGAAGTGGGCCACATGAGGCTGGTGATAAATGGTCCATCCTGGCAGTGTTACGCCAGAAGCGAAGAGTCTGAGTTATTGAAACTGAATAAAAGTTTGAATAACTGTTCCTAGATACACTTCGTGCTTTCTATAAATAGGCCTACCGACATTTTTCGAAGCGCCGGCTACGCGACGGCGCAGGTATTAGGAAGCGAAGGCCGGCGCACAGTGGCAGAGTGAGCTGAACGACGCCATTTTGCTTCCATGAAATGCGCTTCTTCACGCGTGATTGTTGTCGTTCCTTCTAAAGGAAAGTATCAAGGAACATCCTGCACAACACTCTGTAGTTAGTGATTATTAAACGACTAAAATAATGTCTAATACTGTTGAGGATAATCTGTGAGAAGTCAGGATCATACTCTTTCCGGATGGCTTACGTATTTTCAGATAACAGGATATTTGTGTGGATCTCAAGCAAGTCCTCGAACGACGTTTTAGAATTGTTCAAAAACCCATAGAACATTGTACATCTTTCGATAAGCGCAGAAAAAAAAAAAAGAGGGTGAAATCGACACCAAACACTGCGGTTTCATTTCATTTAATTTATTGATCCCTTAAATGCCCACGTGGGGCTTTACATAAACGGTAAAGGGGGGGGGGGGGCAGGCAGTCTTTGTACGATTCAGGTAAACAGTACAAATAAGAAAAACAAACAAAGGATTAAACACAAGTGGGCTACAGGCCGTAAAAGGTGGCAAGTGCTTCTCTAAATTATGAGATATCTGATATCGTTACTATTGAGTCTGGTAATTTATTCTAATTATTAATAGAAAGCTGCAGAAAAGAAAATATAAATATATTTGTCGTAGTAAACGTGATTCGTTTTGGTTTTTTTAACGTTTATTTGCATCTGCCACCTTTCACACCAAGATTCGATAGCGTGTAAATCAGCGCGAAGTTACGCACACTCAGAAGGATCGGCTATTTTAGAATACAAACACAGTCATCAGCATAGAATCTGATTGAAGACTTAATTAAGGAAAGGTAAATCATTAACGTAGATAAGAAATAACAAAGGACCCAGCACGGTTCCCTCAGGTACTCCAGATTTAACTGCTATTGAAAACGAGCAACTGTTGTTAAGGGCGACATACTGTGTTCGGCTTGCAAGAAAATTAGCTATTTAGTTAATCATTCTGTGCCATTCTGCTGGCACTCTGATAGAAAAAACAACAACTAAACATTAAACTTAAGAAGCGTAAAAACAACACTTATTCTGCTTTCACAGAGGGAACCATGCAGGAAAACGCGCACCCCAAAACGACCCGGACCATCTTTCATTTCGCTCGCGTAAACCGGGAAATGAGCGTACAGAAGCCAGTGGGCTTCTGCCGGAAGCGCGCGCGGGGTTATGTTCACGCTTCTTGCTTCCTGATTTAATACCTCGGCGTTGGCTAACGCCGCGTTTCCATTGGCTTACCTTGTCGATGAAAGCGACACATGGTATTGGAAATCGAGGCCAAGCCGCGGGTATACGCTATTCGTGTCGATCGTATACCCTTCAACCCGACTGACGACCCATTGCGACGCTACAAACTTGGCATCGGAAAACAATGAACGTTTTTTATAGCTAATCAAAGCGAATTTCTTGGGGTTCTTCATCGCGAAATTTAAATCGCAGATATACACAACCACGGAGACGTAAAATAAGATAAAATAAAGGCTCTATAAAGATTATAGCTGTTTATCGATTAAGCGTTTTAGCCGATTAATCGGCGACTTTTATTCGTGTCGGTAATTAATTGGTTGAGCGGTCTTTTTGTGACAGTAGTAAAATTGTCAGAATATCGCGAAATTATGAAAACAACAAACTTGGGAACACGATAACGATGCGTTTTAATGAAGCCGTTTCACTCCAGTGACTGGCAACATTCAAATGCTGGTGGCATTTAATGACCGATGAAAAAAGTGAGGAGAGGACTGAAATAAATGCATACATTTTGTTTTACTCTCCTCCCAGAGGTGTCACGTCATATTAGAAGTTTTCAGGATCTCCGCTTTCGCGAATCTTCAGCGCCTGTCAAAGCTATGCGCGCGCAATCTTGCTATTTTCATAAAGGTCAGATAAAGACGTCACGACCGGTGTCAGTGCGGGGGAATATACCTGGCAGGCTTGCAATAGCACGTGCTGCCCATGCGAGCGACAGGCACTTAGTGGCCGAAAGATATGAGTACGACTACAGATTGTACTCCATAACGATCACGCAAAGCTTTGTTGAGGCACGTTTACGTGAAGGTGGCGGAGCGGCTATTTAACAGATCATAATGGTATTGTTATATCTATAATGGGCTTGCTTTGGCCTTTTATAGAGCTAAAGAAAGAAAATTTACCTTAAGTACAGACAAAGTAAGGACCCGTTAAATTTGAACAAAAATCGACCTGAACGACGAGTTTAAAATTGTTTTTTAAAAAATCCTAAAAATATTTGAATACTTCAAGGTATCTTTATAGTACCTATTAAATGAGGGGGAAAAGTTAAGATGGTATAGGAAAAAACAGTGATTGGCAACGAGAGCGTATCAAACACGCGACCAGCGACGGCACGCAAAAATACTATTTTCTGCCTGGGGCTTCTACGCTTCATAACTCGAGAACAAGAAATCTGGGTAACATGCGATTTGCGCCCTCCTTCCTTTGAGAAATGCCCCCAAAACATATATTTTTTTCGTCAAAATTAAAAATTAGATTCTTTTAGCCTGCCCGATTTGAGATAAAACCACCCACCTATATTCTTTTTCTTTCCCTTTCTTTAATTCTTTGTGAAATGAAAATCCCGCAAAGCCCTATTCACACGGTACCATTTTGCTTGCAAACTCGCAGCTGCGACGTCAGGCACCGCAGCTTCTCCCGGACCTTTTTGCCGCACGAACGACGTCGCAACTACGAAATCGCATCTAGAATCGCACCACATATTAGTTCCAAAGCGAGCGACGCTCGCTGGTAGAGGCGCCGCCACGTTTCTTCGCCGGCCCTGATCTGCCGGTCACGCGACCTAACATTTCCCGTCCTAGGGAAATGCGGTTAGCTTTCGGCCGCGACTAAAGTTAACCAGCTTCGAGCAAACGGGCCCAGGGCCACCCCGTCTACGTCGTCGCGGCGACAGTCTGCGGATGGCTCATTAAAAAAAATATTAACCCACCTGGTTCACCCGTATACACGCCGCTTCGCGGCGCCCCACCGGCAACCCTAAGCCCCGCTGTCACCCATTGCGCCTTCGGATTGGGAGTCACTAACATTCCACAGTTTACGACGTTTTTAGGATTTATTTATAACTGTTGTGAACACATATATTGTGCGCTTGGACAGAAAGCGTTCTTTATAGTTATAGTTTAAGTATAGTTTACTGGTTGTTAAAGCTCGCTGTCGACGTCTGCTTGCCCGGGTTCAGGCTTCGCCCTTTTTCATTACGCAGCGTGCGTCTGGTATACACAGCCGCGTGCGGCAAAAAATATACGAATAAACAGAAGAACACGTAGGCAACGATTAGGGTACACGTCAAAGACATAAATAAAGAAGAAAACGTACCACCCCCGTGCTCACCTTCGCACTTGTCTTGTCTCGTCTCCTTTGTTACACATATGCACCCCCAGAAGGAGCCCCCGGCGCCAACTTGCGTCGAACGGTGGGAAGCGCGCAGCAAACGCAACAACGTTTTGTGGAACAGCGCATTCAAACGTTCCCCTGAAGCGCCTCTGACCGCTGTCATTCGTATGCTGGTACCTCATTTGGCGCTTGCATCGCTATCTTGCTGCATGCAGTCTCGGACCTCCTGCCGTCCGTTTCATCGCGCATGGGGCTGTCACTATGTGATTGACAGTGGACATACTTCCAGAGCTTCCTGTATTGACCGCTAGGTAATTGCGGTCGGGGGCAAACATCCGCGCTTATTTTAATATCTTCGCGTTTTGGTACCAGTGTATAATAAGGCTCAAAAAGGCGTAAAGCCACGGTCGCACCTGGTCATGCATCCCTACAAAACAAAAAAAAAAACAAAAAAACATGGTGTTGGCTGCGGACATGCGGACACACCTCATGCATGTTGGAAGCATGCTCGTTTAATACATGTTCCCAACATGAACATATCTGCAGACAGTGAGACCTTCGGCTTTAAGCTGTAAATACAGGTTCAATTTTGTTTATGTTGTTCTTGCGACCGCGTAATCAAATTACGGTACTTGGAGGAAAGAACAAACAAAGCGTGTCACTATAACTCGGCTCCCACTGTGCACCTAACATTTTTTTTTTTTTTGAGGGGTGGGGTAAACTATGCATAAGAAACCAAACGGCATGTTTTGTAGATTAACGAATAAACGAGTGTATATATATATGATGAAGAACCTGCATACCACCCACGAGGTTGCATCGTATAAGCTCAAATCGCCTGCCCATCAATTGTTTAGGGGAAAATAAATCGCCCGCGTTTTGGGCGGGGAGCAAGGGCGCTCATAGTGCGAGTTTGCTAATGGCGAGTTGCGCCGTGATGCATCGTGAAAAATTTTGCTACCCGCAATTAATTACGGGTCTAATTGTGGGTGATGTATCCGGCGGTGAGGTCGGCAAGGCTGAGAAAGTTATCGACGATGCGGGTCGCCCAGGAAGTATTTATGAGCTGTGCACCCTTGAAACGGGTATGAGTACCGCGGTTCTCAAACCATGTTCACGGTACCATGCATTGTAACTCGTCCTCCGCCTTCTCATCAACTAATGTCGCTAACTCATAGGCTGCAAAGCTAAATAATGAATAATAAATAATATTAATATAAGTAATGAATATAAAGATATAAGTATAATAATAAAAATCAGCAGAACCCATCCCTTGGGAATGATTATCTACGTTAATGCGAATAGCATCAAACGGTGCGGAGTAATGCGCGTTCGTCAGGTGGCCGGCACACTCTAGATACGCCAGCCCACTCTTGAGGCGATTCTAAATTTGTTGACACTTTCACAGCCCTGCGCACGATCTCCGCAGCCCAGCACGTGCGTTTGTGTCACTTAGGAAGGCGAGCAAAGCACGCGCCATACGCACAAACACTCAAAATGGTACCGACCAGACTTTCTGGCGTCTCAGCTAGTCTCAACCAACGGTACTCTAAACGGTTGTTTATATCTTTACCATAGGACGCGCTTACAGCGCCGTCACAGCTACCGGTGCGCGCGCGTTCCATGCACGAGGGCTCATTCCGCTCTCGTGAGGTTGAGCACGGCCGCTACATCACCCTCTCCGAGCGCGGGAGAGGGTGAGCTAGCGGCCGTGCTCAGCCTCACGAGAGCGGAATGAGCCCTCGTGCATGGAACGCGCGCGCACCGGTAGCTGTGACAGCGCTGTAAAGCGCGTCCTATGGTAAAGATATAAACAACCGTTTAGAGTGCGTTGAATGACTGCCTTCATAGCTCTGTGGTTAGCGCGTCTGCCTGCTGATCAAAGGGTCAACGGTTCGAATCCCAGCCGGCGCCGGTCTTTTTATTTATTTATCGACCCGCGGCGTAAGAGGTTAGATAGCCAGATAGATATGATACATAGATAGACGAAAAGTGCGTGAAGTATCCAAAGAATGCTATTCGCATTAAAATGCTATTCGCATTAATAATAATAAGGACGAGACTATTTTGCCGGCAGCCGGCAAAATAGCCCGGGAAAAAAATGCCGGCAGTTTCGGACGGCGCGTGTATCACTGGGGAGCTCGTTAACACATCCCCCCGCCTGCGTTCACGCCGCTTCGCGGCGACAGTCTGCGGCTGCTCATTAGAAAAATATTGACCCAATTGGCCTACCAGTACACGCCGCTTCGCGGCGGCCCGCCGGCGGCCCAAGCCCCGCTGGGCCGCCGGAGTCCATAGCGAAGTTTCGTCGACAACATTCGTTTTATTTCTTTACTATTTTTTTTTCAGTGTTAATCCTAAAAAAAAAAGATATGTCGTAAATATCGCCAAATGCCTCTACAAAACAAAACAAATTTTGAACAAAAAAAAGAAAAAAAGAGGACACGGTGGATCGAACCAGGGTCCTGCTGCGTATGAGGCAAGCACCTTACCACTGAGCTACTCTGCACCTTCGGATAGCCGTGTTCACAATTCGTTTTATACGAGACCCAATGGGGCACAACTGCCGGCACTTTTTTTCCCGGGTTATTGTGCCGGCTGCCGGCAGAATATCCACTTCCTAATAATAAATAAGGAACAACGAATCGGTCTTAGTGCTGGCACAGTTAAAGAAAACACCCACATACAAACACACATGCACACGAGTGCAGAGGGGGAACGTATAGTTCATCAGTCTGAGAATATAAAAATTAACAAGTACGAAAGACTCTCAAATCAACAAGGGAAATAAAAGCACAAAACAGAGCCATCACCAGGTGTGAGAGCAAAAGGCAAATACTTGGATATCGTGCTGACAAACATCAACCCTTCAACTGACCAGACCTTTCCTTGCAAGAGGAAGTTTCGAGCAGTGTTTTCGAACTTGCTCCCGCAAGAGTGAAAAATGTCAAATGTACCACGAGAAGCGGTTACAACACTCAGCCGATCTTTGGATCTGGTTTAAGTGGCTAAAATGTCGAGCTATATAAAAAGATAAATGGAGCCGTGTAGGCATGCACACGTGGAACCCTAAGGCTCACTTCGGACAGAAGGCTGGGAGAGTTAATCGAGCCGTGCAGGGTCTTAAAAAAAGCAACAGATCTACCTTCACCTATAGACCTTTTCATTTTAGTAGTTGCCTCACCGGCGGATAGAGGGCGCTGACGCACCCGGCGCCATTGGGTTGCTTCAATTTGGTTTGTTTCGGTTTCAACCTGAACGTAGCTATGTTGCGGTTTTACGTTGTTTTTGCTTAATTTTGAAATACAATTATTTTCCTTGTAGCACACAACCAATGAAACAGTGGTATTGAGCCACTTTGAGGACTACGAGGTGTATTTTAGCCTAAATTGCGGGCTTTTCTTTTTTTACCAACTCCTTTGATGTATCTAATTATGGTCGGTTGCGAAACGCCTGACTGACTGACGTACAGGAAAGATTACCATCGTCTACGGCCGTACCCGATGACACCAGTTTCCAGAAAAACAAACTAATGAAGAGACTAACACGTGAATATAAAGAAGCATATCGAGAGCTGATTAGCAATGTGCTGAATCGGCCAGAACAGATGAACTCGCGAGTTTACTACTCACTGTTTCGTTTTCGTGGGCACCCAACCTTTAGTGAACTTCGAAGACTAAAAACGTATCGTGTAATGACGCAGATAATTGACATAAACAAGTAGTATCGTCTTGGCCTCTTTTTTTTTAAATTCAGTACTTGAGCATGTTTTGCCAGGCCGAGTAGGATACTTCTTAGATTATCAACCCTGCTAAAGTACTCATAAAACATAAGCAGCATTTCGCGATATTGGCTCTAGGAAATAAATTACTTTTATATGAACATTTGCTTACTCAAGATATGATATGATATAAGTGACAGGCCCGTCAAATTAAATCTGGCATTTGTCTTCCCTAAAATTGGCCAACTATAATTAATGGGCGCAGAAGGAGAGATAGCTCGGAAAGTTTGGCTGAATTCTAGCGCTAGGCGCCACTTCACGGACCTGTGTGAACAAATATTTATTTGTTGAAGAGATTTGCTTTGTAAATTTCGGCGTCGCAAGCCACCAAAGGTAAACCTCTATTTGCCATCGACAAACCTGGACCCAAATAATTGTTATGCAGACGGCTTTTTTTTTTTTTTTTGGCGTCAAGTATTGCGGATTTTAGATACTGACCAAATTTAAAACAGCGTAGTATGCAAAACAAAAAAAAAAAGCGTCGTCATTATTTTGCATGCGCCGAACCCAAACCGCGTTATGGATTTGCAAACAGAAACGACGTTATTTCTCTGTGCACGCTATTCTAAAACTCGCTACTGTTAAATTGTCTGTGGCAGTTTCTTACGCGGGAAGTCCCAACCTTTGTGTTAAAATAAATTAAGCGGATGGCACTGGTTATCTAAATATAATCAATAAATCACTTAAATGACTGTCGAAATCGCAGCGAGCACGGTATACAATTTCTTAAACTTCATAAGTAAACCGACCAACCGAATGTTTACGTCGCAAAAAAAGATTGAGAACCTCATACACATGAAGGTGTAATATTATGAACAAACAAATCGCCTGATGTTGATGTACCATTACTTCTAGCCTCAGATAAAATACAAGTTCAACGTTCATTGTCTATCTCCTCCGCAAGTTTCCTCACATAATCAAAAGAAACTGTTTTCGATATATTATGAATACAAAGACGATACTTTCAGGAAATAAAGATAGTCTCCTTGCGCTGACTATTCTTGACGCCTTCCGATCCTAAATGCGCGATATAAATATACGCGCTTCTTACTGATAATGTTCCGCCACTATTAGTAAACAACCCTCAATTGTCATAAGGACCTTTCAACCCTCGTGATGTCTTAGTCGTCGGGTAGACGTATCGGACTACAGTTACCGAAGTAAGGCAAGAAAGCGCGGTGAAACGCGACGAAAAACACGAATACAACGCATCCGCCAAGGCGCGGAGGGGAGAGCGGAGCAGCAAGTTGAAGCAACCCAATGGCTGCCGCGTCACGTGATTCCAAGATGGCAGCGCCCATGCTTGGGAGGATGAAATGGTCTATACGCTGCTGCAGGCTCAACAAGTTGACGAGTTACGACTTAGAAGAAGCGGGCCCAGAACTAATGATGATGATGATGATGATGATGATGATAATAATAATAATAATAATGAGGATTATGATGCTTTGAACTCGACACGTGCTGAAGGGGAGTACCCTCTAAAAATGCCTGCGCGTCTTTTTACCCGCAAAGCACTCAAAGAGCCAATCTCTGTGACCTACGAAATTAGCTCAGAGAATGATCGAAGCGGAACATCCGTTAATACCTAAAAATAAAGTGTGGGCTGTGGCATTACGCAATACAAATAGTCATGCTTGCATTGCGTAATGACACAGCGCAGACTTCATTTTGAGGTCTAAACAAATGTTCCGCCTCATCATTCGCTGAGCTGATTTCGTGGATCGCAGAGATCGGCTCTCTGAGTGTTTTGAGGGTAAGTAACGCGCAGGCATTTTTTAGAGTGTATTGCGGGTTTGCGAATATTTCTTCTCATAACGGTGGTTTACGTCAAAAATTTCCTTGCGCTTTCGCATAATAATTATCGTGTTGTCTTCCTTTTTTTTTTACCACGGATTTTTTGCGAATGAGTCGCTCTCGCTTGTCAAAGCATTGAAAACAGTTTATTTTGAAAAACTTAACATGGAATCCGATTTGCGGAAACCATAAAACTCTAAACGCGGCCTTTACTTTTTTTTTTTTTTAAGGGAGGGTGGCGTTTAAACATTAGAAGTCTCACGCTTGGCTCTCCGTTGAACAAACGTGAGTATACCATCTCCCTTAACCTAAAACGCGGTATTCTTTCGAAAACTTTAGTAACCACTGCCACAGCGGCGCCACTTGCGAACGATCCTCCATGGCCAGGGCGTAAGGTTAGGGCATGTTTCTAGAGTTAACCATGTCCGCACCATGGTCGCTATGGCAATCATCTAAATATCATGTCCTTAATGTGGCATTCATAATCATGTCGATGGTGACATGCAATGGAGAATATTTGCAATATGTGACACGACAGCTGCCCAGTCGATGTAGCAAAAAGCACTTTTTTTTCCCGGCTTCTCCGCAATAAAACAACCCATTCAACAGCGTGTCATTAAAGACAGCTAATAATGGCATTTCCGTCCGCACAAACTACACTAAACAAAACATGCCATACTCCAGGAACTGCACGCCGAAGAATAACGGCACAAGGGGCTTCGGATTAAAGTAAAGACGAGCGTGTACGTGACAGGAACCACATCCAGGAAGATAACAAAAGTGGATAGACAGACACAAACCAACAGCAGTGACAGGTCAAGACTTAAGGCCCGTTCAGACTCTTGCGACCGAGTTCAGACCGAGAGAGACCAAACCGGTTTTAAGCCTCTTGCGATCTCTTAGGACCAGCTCCGACAGCGGCGCATCCGGTCCTAAGAAGTCGCAAAAGGATTAAAAACCGATCTGGTCTCTCTCGGTCGAACTCGATCGCAGAGGTGAACGGGCCTTGAACCCGTTCACACTCTTGCGACCGACTTCGACCGAGAGAGACCAGATCTGTTAAAACTTCTTAAAATTTCATTTCTGGCGCCATCTATGCGGTGATCGTGGAACTGCATTTCACAAGAGCGACGGTTTTGCGGCATTTTCGAGGTCGAATGTGCGTAATACCTATGAGAAAGGCTCGTTTATAACGTTTCCAAAAGTTTTTCGAGACAAGAAAGAAAGGATAATGCGCGGGAGAAATAGAAAATATGCCGGATTGTCAAGTTTACACTGCAACCCGATAGATGGCGCCACTGTGTCCTCTGGTTTAAGAGGTTGTAAGGAACCAAGATTTAAGAGGTCGTAAAGTCGTAACAGGCCACGCTCTTACGACCTCTTAAATCTTGGTTCCTTACAACCTCTTAAACCAGAGGACACAGTGGCGCCATCTATCGGGTTGCAGTGTAAACTTGACAATCCGGCATATTTTCTATTTCTCCCGCGCATTATCCTTTCTTTCTTGTCTCGAAAAACTTTTGGAAACGTTATAAACGAGCCTTTCTCATAGGTATTACGCACATTCGACCTCGAAAATGCCGCAAAACCGTCGCTCTTGTGAAATGCAGTTCCACGATCACCGCATAGATGGCGCCAGAAATGAAATTTTAAGAAGTTTTAACAGATCTGGTCTCTCTCGGTCGAAGTCGGTCGCAAGAGTGTGAACGGGCCTTAAGGCCCGTTCACACTCTTACGACCTCTTAAATCTTGGTTCCTTACAACCTCTTAAACCAGAGGACACAGTGGCGCCATCTATCGGGTTGCAGTGTAAACTTGACAATCCGGCATATTTTCTATTTCTCCCGCGCATTATCCTTTCTTTCTTGTCTCGAAAAACTTTTGGAAACGTTATAAACGAGCCTTTCTCATAGGTATTACGCACATTCGACCTCGAAAATGCCGCAAAACCGTCGCTCTTGTGAAATGCAGTTCCACGATCACCGCATAGATGGCGCCAGAAATGAAATTTTAAGAAGTTTTAACAGATCTGGTCGCTCTCGGTCGAAGTCGGTTGCAAGAGTGTGAACGGGCCTTTAAGAGGTCGTAAGAGTGTGAACGGGCCTTTAGGGAAGCTCATGCTACCTAGGGTGCCTATACATGTTTCCGCCGCTCCGCTGTTTAGGGTGGCGACAACGTTTGTGATACCTGTTGCCGACAACTTAGTGTTGCCTACCTCGTTACCATGGCAACCTCGGCTGTTTTTGTCCACCATTTTGTCACACTCGCCGATCGTGCTGCTAATCCTCGTTAGGGCTAACCCGGCTAGGGGGCACCCTCCGCTCTCGTTCCGACGGCGAGGTTTCGGCGTGCGATGCCGGTCTGTTGCGTTCCATCCTGTCGCGGGAACTCGCGTTTCGACAAAAGCAACGCACACTTCCTGCTCGCAACTTCAAAATATGAAATACCTGAATAAAGAGGCGACAGCCACCACGACCGCCATCCCGCTGGGCCTCCGACTCCTCGTATGAACGGAAACGGATGTGGCCTCACAGTGTTGCCGGGGTTTCTGGACTACAGAAACTCAACGTTGTGTACGTTTAGCGAAATAAGAAGTGGGGAAAAAGGCCGGTGGGAGAGGGTCTGGGTAAGGGTGACAAGAAGTTGGCGCCACCCTAAAGCGGAGCGGAAACATGTAGGCACCCTAATCCTACCCCTTTCCACTTTAGTATAGCGAAGGCTGGAGAGGAGGCGACCTCCTTTCCAGCGTTCGCCCTGCTAAAGGGGAAAATGGTGGGAGGAGTTTCCCCCCGGACACTTAACCTGTCGCCCTTTCCTGTTGGCCTCGTCAAACTTGGACTAGTGATCCTTCAGCGAAAGGCAACTTCAACTTCAACTTTATTGTTTCTCTCCAGGGGAGAGGGAAGCGAGGAAAAAAAGCAGACTCTTGTCGCTTGACAAAGTTTCTCCTCCTCACCAGCAACAAGATAAACTATTTTACATACTAGCGACCCGTAAAACAAGGCTTACATAGGAGCAAAACACACAACATAAAAAAATATATATATTTGACATATATCACGAACGTTTCTTCCAAGTCGGAGGTCCCATCAAGAATAGGCACAAATAACACTAGAGCAACAATGAACGAATATCCTTTCTGCTCAAACTCATCAAATACGTGCCCAGTCTACGTGTACGATTTATAACATTAGGCAACGAGCACTGCAGTATCTGGAGGCCGTAGCCTGTTCACGAGCGAGGATTTGACCATGTGTCAACACAACGGCCTGCATACACAGGCACCCTCCGCTTCATATTGGCGATTGATAGAAAAACAAGTTGATTTTGTCTTACAGACGTTTGATATGTTAGAAGAAGTGTATAATTGTAATGTTCTGTAATTGGAACTATACGAAGGTTTTTGAAAAGTTGTAATGCGTGAGCGTTGAACTCCGCATTGCACACAATTCGGATTATTCTCTTCTGGAGAACATGCAAGGGATGCATATTTGTAACCGTTGTGCTACCCCAAACAAGGAAGCGGTAAGTATAGCAAGAGTAAAAGAGGGAGTTATAAAGAAGTATTAAGACCGAAAGGGGTCATATATGAAGGAGATTCATAAATAATGCCCGCAACTTTTTGAAAGTCTGTCAGCTATACACTGTACTTCGGCGTCCCAGCTCATGTACTCGTTAAATATCACACCAAGAACCTTCACAAGGTGGGTCCTGTAGGGGGTCGTCGACGATGGTGCCACTGGTACTTTTTTCGAAGCCGTCAGCGGGATCTAGCTCAAGAAACCGGTCTGTCGCTTTCGTGTGCGTGTGCTATGCCCCGCCGTCGGCGTGGTCTTTGTCTCCGGCAAACAGAGCCCACTCAGCGATCCTTCCGAGATCTAGGCGTAGCGCGTGACTTCAGCAATTCCCGTGTCGCGCTTCGCACACAGGACCCAGTTCGTAAGCGTGCTTGGACCATTTTCGATCGACTAGCCGGGGACGAGCGATGCCTGTTGGAAGGACGAGGTATTTTGCTATGCACAAAGGCCGGCCCGCAGAAATGGCGCGGATGTCACGAGGGTTTGTATGGGTTCCGAAATGTTGGCCAACTTGCGCCGTAGCTTGCTTTGTATTTGGAGGAAACAAAAACAAAACATATCGTTGGGAATCTTGTAACAAATCAAATCAAATACAGTTTTATTTTTCACTTCTTTTATGAGTTAGAGCTATACGTAACGATAGATAGTTGCGACGAAAGAAAGACAAATAACCACGTCCCAAATGGTTTTTTTTTGTTAACTAGAGTAGGAAAAAACATAATTTTTTTAGAAATCAAGCAAGTCTGAGTTATTTGATTTAAACCATATTTATTTGATTTACATCAGATTAATCTGAGTCAAATCACTGTAGCTAGAAAAGAGTGAATTTTCCTTACTCCACGCATTTTTAAACATGGCAGATTGATCAATCTATATGAAACGCATGAAAGAATTACTGCACACTTAAAGTATAGTTTAATGAACAACTTTATGCTGATGTAAATAAAAATAAGCTGCTTGATTTTTTTTAATTTCATAAAAAGCTTTATTTCCTTCTTTTCCCCTTTCTGATTAGCTTGCAATAATACATTGATTTTCTAGCCTTTATTTTTATCTTCGCATTCTGAATTGCTTTTAATACGACATTCAGTAAATGACCGATGAATTGGATGGAAGAAAGAAAGCTGCTGCTCTCTTTCTATGTCAGGCTGAACCCTGCTTTCTGTACGTGCTCAGCCTAATACAAATATTTCTTGCTGGACGATTTTTTTTATTTTAGCAAAACAAATGCATATCAAAAGCACCAAACAATAAACAAACGGTGAATAAAAACTGCTTTCGAAATTACTTTTGTGGAATATATTTGATTTACACCGGCATAATAAAACTTTTCTGGATTCACTAACAATTCAAATAATGATTTAGATCACCTTCATTTGTATTCTCTACCCTGGTCTCAACGAACCGCAGCTCAGAGCACGTGGAGCGAAAGCTCGCGCTGAATAACCCAGGGACCCTGAGTTCAATCCCTCACTGCACTTTTCGATCCGGACCGGGATGAGCATCGTATTGGCGTGCGGTCGTGTATCACTGCTGCGTGGTGCACGTTAAAGACCCCAGGCTAGCGGTTGTACTGTGCACTGGCTAGATTTCTCATCTACACTACGAGAGTCAGGTCGCTCTCTGATGCTGGCTAACGTCCGGCTGTCTGAACATACATACAACACATTTACTGTTTTCTTCAACTTCGGTTCCCCAGGTATACACGAACTCATCTCTGTGACGTCACGGCGCGGTGGTGGCGCGTCAATCGCACTTCCGGTCTGGGGCTGTGGGCAGAAGTCCCCATGCCAGACGTGTATTCCTGCGTTGTTTTGAAACGAACCAGACAAAAACCTGCCTTCTCGTCAAAACGCCGCGACTGGGGCCGTACCAAAAGTGTCGAGAAAGGTTTGAAGGTCAGTTTTCACGTGCTCGGTTCGTCCGAGAATCTGGGTATGTGCCGTGAAAAGGGAAAAGCAGACGCCGTCGGACAACGATTGCTTGGACGGGAAGCACTTTGGGTTGAATTCATGGATACTTGTGGTCATCAGATTTATTTGTTTTGTTCCAACATGAACGCCAGAAAACCGTCAAGTTGTGCGGACCACCTGCGGACTACGTTCAGTGCGTCTCAGTGGCGGATCCAAGGGGGGGCGGTGGGGGCGATCGCCCCCCCCAAACGCCTCGCCAGGCAACCCCCCCCCCCCCCCCCGGGGTTCTTCGTCAGCTCGAAGAAAAACGTAAGCAATCGACGCGAGGGACAAAAGATTAAAACAGCGGTGGGTGGACGCACCTGCTGGGCGCTTCCAAAGTGGGGTTTATCTCCGTCAAGGTCACGGTACGTCTTCCCGACAGGGACGGCGCCAGGAGTTTCGAAGTGGAGAGACAGTGGGGAGGCGCACCAAATATCAGGGTCCTCGACTGCAGGCACACTTCCAAACAAGGCCAGCACGTCGAGCACGGGGGAAAATACCTTCAACATATCTAGTCCCCTTTCTCTCTCTCTCTCTCTGTCTCCCTCTCTCTCCTTGCAGGTTGCGAAAAATTTGTGCCCTGAAAGCTCCCAAACGCAGACGCCAAGCAGCCTTCCTCAAGGGTGCGATCCTATACACAGCGGATTATCCTTCCTCTCTAGCGGCCGCCTTTTCATCACTTTTCGTTTGATGGTTTCTTCGTGGTTCTGGGCTTGTCTTTTGGCATGTCTTTTTTGGCTTGCTTTGAGATGCTGTCGCCCACGGGCTCACTAAAGGTATCTTATTGGCACGGTGTGCTCATTGCCAAGGGAAGTGCGGAGGGGACGTACCAGGAGGAGACGTTCCAGGAAAGGGGGGGGGATGCAGCTTGTACAACCAGGTGATTGCTTTTCTTCTCAACTGAGAGAGGAAGCAAATGCTCTGGGTACAGTGTAGTCTGGGTCTGAGCTTCTCCTGAAGACGCTCCGGACTTCCCCACGACCTTGGCCTAAAAAAAAGCCCGCTTTCGTCCTCGCTTCCATCCCTCACTGAGGATCAGCGCCGCAGCGCGGAATACAGAAAGAAGCCGACGAGCGCCAGAAGGGGGAGATGTTTCCTCTAATGGGCTTCATACTGCCTGCGGTACGACTTCTCGTGGCGGGAAGCTAATAAAAGAAAGATAAACGGTACGAACACTCTAAAGGCTGGAGGCTGCTTACACGGGGTCCTCAAGCCGACGCCGTAGGCATTTATTTGTATACAATGCCGTTTCAACTTAGGGTGACGGGACATATCTTAGGAAAGGCGCCCGCTACCCCTTGTCTCCCCTTGGCGCCGTCTTTACTTTTCGAGTTAAACGCGGCTTCTGTGGATTGACGGCAAAGCTTTCGCGCGGCTTTGCAGGAGCGAATATGTGTGTGTCGAACGAAACAGAGGCGGGGCTTGCTGGTTTGCAACTGCGGCTTCGAATTCCCTACCTAGGGACTTGGGGAAAACGAGCCCTTTCAAAAATTAAATAGACAGTGCCTGTGCCCGTTCGAGTGAACACCGACTCCCAAACATCCATGCTGTAGTCGTGATCGGCCTTCAGCCCAGTTGAGATTCGCCGACCGGACAACCGCTCTGCCCCATCATATCTCTGCACCTGTCCTCTCGACCCTGACGAATGAGCTAACTACCCAGAAACAAGTAAGTGTTCTTTTCATACAGAAAATATCCAGACGAAGTGCAATTGAATATAATTTGGAAGGATCCATTGCTGGTTTAAGGTCTTGTCTAAGTTTAAAAGTTATAGTTGCCGAACAGCAACATGCTTTCAAAAATATTCAACAATTATTCGGTTTCGTTCTCTCGAGTTGCATCCAGAACACATGAAAACACGAGTTTGGGTTGGCAATGCCGCATGTGCTGCGCTCTGGACATTCCAAATATACGGCGAACAACCGACGAACTTGCCTGGCAGCGTTCGTTTCGCTCGCTGCGTCAACAGTGTTTTGACGTCGCGAGCAGCGTCGAAGCCGCCGGGCCATTTTTGTCGCTTGTTTGCAACGTACTCGCTTTATTGAAGCAACCGGCGACAATGAAGAGTATGTTTTAAAACCACGTTCTGCATTTTGGCACTGAATATAAAGTTCTAACTACTATGCCAAGCTTAATCTCAAAGAACAGCCGAGTTTTAGATTAAAACGTTTTTCGCATTGTCATTAGCTGCATGAGCTTCCTCCGTATAGTTGGCAAAGGTTGGCTCTCCGTACATGCTCCGCGGGTGTAACGAGAATTTATAAATATTCAAGCAAAAGGAGCCCAAAAGTTGTAGCCCCGCCGGGGATATCTGAGCCATCAAGTTACACTGTCTGCAATTGTCACAGCCGCTATAGCACCAAACATTCATCCCCAGTAGTTAAACTTCTTTTTCTATTTCTAGCACACTGCCACGCGAATGGAGTAATCCCGTTTCCTATGAACTACAAAATTCCTTGCGTTATGGTGTTCAGAAAGGATAGTGCCACCACAATTTTCTAGATACTTACCTCTAGCGTGGTCACCCGAAAGGTTTTAATTCAAAGAGTTCATCCCCGACAGGTAAACCGATACAAAAGCTCTCAAGATCTATATTATGTTATCAGAGTTTAGTAAAAACGATAACTCCACAAAAAATATAAACACTCTCCCCCCCCCCCCCCCGCCGTTTTACACCGAGGAACCGCCCCCCTAAAATGGAGGTCTGGATCCGCCCCTGGTGCGTCTTCAAGTTCAAACGGCCGCCTGATTGTTCGAACTGTCGTCTGCTCTTTCAAACGTTTCTGCTTGTCGTCTGCTCTCCTAGACGACGCCGGTCCGTAGACCAAATGTTGCCCCGGTACTTGCGATAAGAAGTAAGTGCAGGCCTCAAAAGACTTAAATTTGAAGGTTGGTAAGCAGGCTCGATGTAAACAGTAGATACAAGGAGATGTTGATCATTGTTACCAGTGACCATCACCGACTTGTTATGCCTAATTCAGTTGGTCCGATTCTGCTTGCGATTTTCAGTGTCAACGTCGACCATCTCAGCTACGGTTCACGCTTTTGCAGCCCGAGCGGCGTCGCGACTGAAAATTCCGAGCGAAATCTCATCATGCGAATCAGGCTTTAGTGTACATACTGCGGCGTCCACGCGGAATGAATCGCCACATGTCACATTATTCACGCGAAGTTTTGCGGTGTAACGAGCCTCGGTAATTTCACTGACGCCGCTCAAGATGGTCAGGAATCGCCAGGAAGACGTAGAACCAACAATTCGAACGCGAAAAAGGGCAAGGGGACTCACACTGACGCCGACAACATCGCATTTCAATGGTTTGTTTATGGGCGACGGCGAGCTTGTTGCCCACACCCCCACCGCGCATGCGCGGCGCCGGTGGCGTCCGCTAGGGGCGCTCCGGGCGCTCCGGTTTGTTTGTAAACATGAGTTGGTGTATATCTTCCCCAAGCTATCCTTACCGAGGTCTTAAAACGAAATCATATCTCTGTAACACACGAACCCTATCACCGCGCATCTGGCAACACGGCAAGCCCCAGCCCCGAAGACGGAACAAAGAATTTCACGGTCAACGAACGGCATGCCAAACAAAGAAAAGAGCGCGCTCCACCACCCACCTGCCCCCTTCTCATTGTATAAAAACAATCGGCGCTCGACGCAAACACTCCTACTTTAAGATCGAGTCTTCTTGCGGTATAGCTGCGCACGTATACTCCGAGTGCCGAGCCCGATTCAAGGTGGCCGTTGCCGCACTGGGCGTCCATAGTCATTGCTCAGAGTTTAGCTGGGGTCGCTTGCGAAATCCCCAACACAATCCAAGAATGGATGTTGGAGCACCCCGTGTGCATGTGCTCGAACCACTTAGGCAAGAAACATTTCATGCAGCCCTGGTCCACAAGCTATAGCTGCCGGTCGGCTGGGACGTGCGCCCCAGATGCGCCGATTATACAAGGAGCCGTGGCGGGTGTGCCTCTTCTTCCCAACGGTGCGTTCGAGCGGAACCCGCCCTCGCGTCAGCTCGATTGCGTAACGTGGCACGATCGTGGTAAGGCCTGCTTGCTGCCAGTTTTGACGAGGCGGACCCAGAAAAAGCACACGTCCACCTACGCATCCCGACGCTGAACGATTGAAATGTGTTGTGCACCGCAGATGGCTGCTACTCTCATGGTTGTTCGAAGTTACTTAATTCCACGGATTGTGCGGTGCGTCAAGTCATCCACAAACACGCACCGTTAAGTTTTTGTTTTGTTTTGTTTTTTGCTTTCATCTGTGCCGACCTTTGTAGGTCGGCATAGAGGCAAGCTAGTCATCGCTATGCAGTGGTGTAGGCAAGGGGGGGGGGGGGCAGGAGGTGTTTGGGAAACGAACTCCTGTGCGGGAAAAGATATCGCGGATTGCGGACGTAGCAGATTCACTTTTCAAGGTGCGAAGGACACGCGGGAACCTGCCGCGAACTCGCAGGTCCTGAGCCCCGATACCACAGACCGTAGCAGATTTGCGTTTCACGGTGAAATAAACACGCGAGGACAACTCGCGTGTCACGGGAACCGATATCGCGCGCGCAGGTCGCGGACAAAACGCATGAACCCGCTACGAATTCGCTTGTCAGACGTACCTATACCGCAGATCGCGCGGTTGATGTGTTTCCCGTAGGACATCGCGTAATGTCCGACGGAAATCGAGGGTGGGCGATGTTTCAGAATTTTTACGTTACATAAATTTGGCCAGAGAACCGGGATGGGCGATCTCTCGGGGGTGGGCGTCCTTCAGGGATTTTAACGGTACACAGTGTTAATTACTCTTTTTTCTTATAAAGTATATCTTGTGGGAGCGCTCCCATTGGTAACTAATCTACATCATAAACCATTTTAAAACTAAGAATTTACGAAAAAAAAAAAAAAAACTTAATGTTTTTTTTTTTACCGAAACATAAACTAAGCATCGACGAACGCACGGCCTTCGCCCAAATGTGAAGCACTCGCGATTCAGACCAAGAAATGCGAAAGTTTCAGAGCTTCCCATCACTTTATACAAAAGTTAAGTGATTTTATCAAACTTTAAATTGGAAATAGGGCCCGTTTCTTGTAGCTGACGCCAGTCTCATGTATCCGTCATGCTTTGTAAATGAAAACTTTCGGCAATTGCTTATAACTTCCCAATCAGAAAACCGTTCATTCTGAGACTTTGGCATCTGGTCCGGAAGGCTAGCGCTACGTTTTGGCCGGACACTGAGCGTTCGACAATGCATAGTTTATCTTTGCGGTGAAAAAAAATGCATTGTACATTGTTTTGGGGCATTCTGTACTTGGGATAGTACAGAAATTATCGTAGACGACTGAAAGGTCTAAAGAATCGGCGAAGAATAATTTTCCATTAATAAACTTCAGTTAAAAGTGCGCTTTGTGGCGTTCGTCATTCGTTCACAAATCCGTCGTTTTTTAAATTTTTTAACGGTTTTATTTTTTTGTAACGAAGGTAGGAGGTCGCGTTGGGAGGGGAGCTTCTACTGCAGATCTCATATGTTACAGCAGACTAAAGATCAATCATCTCTAATTCCTATATATATATATATATATATATATATATATATATATATATATATATATATATATATATATATATATATATATATATATATATATATATATATATTACCAAAGACATTTTTAACTTAAGGTATGTCTCGTGGTGCACATTAGAGCGTTCACGTATAAAAACAAATCTCCAAAACATTTTTTTTACGTCTGCCGCAGTAAAAAGTAGACGCGTTCGGAACCATACGAGAAGAGGAAATGAGTAAAGTTAGGACGATAATGCGAATAAAAAAAAGAGACTGCGACGTCGTTACACGAGTTTTGAGGTGATACTTCCGCGAACCGACCACTGCGCGGTCTAGTAAAACTACTCGCGAACCTCTCGGGACAATTGGCACTCAAGGCCAGCGTGGGAAGGACACAGACCGAGGCCAGTAACGCCGATGCGCGCGGACTCGACACGGCCACTCGCGTGAACCCCAGAGACACACATCTCTGTGCAAGTATCTACGGTGTCGACTTCCGCATCTAATGACCAAAACGAGCATCTATATAGTTCATGTTTGCGGAAGAGTCAAAACGCGGTGGCGACCACCCGGACGCTACCTTTGCGACCCAGCTTTTTTGGTAGCCTTCTTTTTTTCTGGTGGAAAGAGGGGTTGGGGGGGAGGGAGGGGAGGGATTGCGCTGTTTTATCTGCATTATACCTAGAAAGTAAGTTTGATTAAAATTCATGAATTAATTTATAGGCCGGTATTGGAAACACGATTACGAGTAAGATGCGAAAAGTTCGAAGAAACGCGAGCGTTCTGGGGGTATTGAAGAGAGCAATTAAATTTATACAATAAAAAAGAAAAAAAAGGAAAGGAATCTTGGTTCTGACATGCCTGTTATGCGAAAGAAATTGCAATTACTTATATGTGCGCCTAAAATTAGAGGTATAAGAATTGGGATGAAAGTAGAAATAGTCCAGGTAGAAACTAACGTTGCAATAAACAGTAAAAACGTGTACGAATTAAAAAAAAAGCATTCAAAGAGAACGTTTGTAATAAACATATAGTAAAAACGAAAATAAAGCAAAAACAAATTCGAAACAAGAAGCTGCTGAAAAATAAAACTTGACATTTTCAACACTTCCCGAAGAAACACCGTGATTATATGTCGATGAGAGCCAATCATGACAACAGCAGTAGCGCGTTCAGATCTGCGCGTTTTCTAGAAGGCATTAAAGCGCAGCGCAGTCTTAAGGTCCTTCTAAATGTATTTAGGGTTTTTTATTCATACCAGAAGTCTTTTAGTTGAAATTATGCCTTTTATATGACAAATCACACAGTAATTATTAAAATGAATTTACAAGGTTAGCCCTGAAGCTCGTGAAGATTGCTGGCTCTCCATGCTGCTCTGTTTGTTCGCAATCATCAATATCCTCAATGTCGGTGTGAGGAATACAGCTGAGGCTGTAAAATGAGATCTTTGTTCTTTGTTTCGTTATGTGCCAGACCTGTGTCCAGCTCCACAGGGAAGTTAGGAATTCCTTGGACGCATACCGCCCCAGCTATTCGTGGATGGGCTGCCTTAGTTGCCCTGGCAAGTGTGTGCAAACCGTGTAACTCGCAGTGTTGCCTGGTTACGGTGTACTGCAAAGAAGAAACACAACTACAATCGTAATATATGTTGGTACGCCGACTTGCTGGGAGTTGGTCCACGAATATTTTGAGCAGTGCTAATGTTCTGAGCACATTGACTCTATTCTGTCAGTGTCCCCTATCCCTACATTAGGTGTGGTTAGAGTTTATAGAATACACTATGTGCACTGGTAAATAATAAAAAGGTGAGAAAAAAAAGAGGCTAGATAAAAAAGAAAGAAAGAAAAGAATCTGACTTGGTGCCCGTCAGCATTTATGTTTTCGAAAGATTATCTAAAGAAAACCACGTCTTCAGTACAAAATAAACAAGCTGATACATTTTTTCTTTCTGCGGCTAAAAATACGAATTACGAAGCCAATAATGTTTTTTTCTACTCGGAGAAGGTTTTTGTTCCATCTATACCTGCAAACGACCCGAAAGAGGATGCCTAGTCCGAGCCGTTTTGAGAAGATACATCATAAAATCCTCAAAGCTACAGGGTGTGACAGTTGCCGACTAAACGAACCTTGAAGATGTTCGCGACAAAACGTGGGCAAGATCGTGAGTCGCCCCGTCGAACGGGTCAAAGAAAGCAATAAGGCAGATGAAGGCAGGAAGGCCGTCGGTGCCTGCTTAAGATGCAGGTCCACGTCCTCCGTCGGCCCCAACCCGTCTGGTTCTGTCACCCCGACGCACTTAGTGTGGCAAGTGGTCACGGCAGACGCGAGGCGTTTTCCGCCGGCCGTCCCGTCTGATGTCTCCGGGCAGGTGCAAGGCCCGACGCAGAAAGCAGGCACGACGTTTTGGGCGGCAACGTGTCTTCGTGAACTAAAGAACGTCACTGCCACCGAGTTTAATTGGTATTTTTTTCCTTATGTGATGTTGGCTGTAATTTTGTTGATGTTATTGCTTAAACTCTAAATATTTCTGAGATACGTGAATCTCGAAAATAAGTTCAAGTGAACTCTCCATTGTACAAGGTATATTTTGGCTTTGGATTGGTATGACTTCGATTTTTCAACACATTTGCGTTCGTTACTATGGCAGCGATTGTATATAAAAATCAATTTTTATTCTTAGACTCAGTGCCGGTGTTCAGCTCCACCAGGACCATAAGAATTTCTTGCACGATGACTGGTAACTGGGCACCGTTGTCCACTCACCCCAACAAATTTCGCCTGTCTCTTATGCTCCTCGTGCATGTGGAAGCTCAATATGGTAGCACTCTCTCAGCGGCAATAAACGGCAGCCAGTGAATAACCCCAGATAAGGCCGTTAAAATATAAATGCGAAAAAAGACTCCAGCGTTGCTTTCTCTTTGCATTCGTCTTCTTGCGCGATATTTATGTTGTATCAGTCATGAACCAGAACTTGCCAAGATGTTTATATATTTTTTTCAGTGATTAATCAACTTATTCAAATTGCACACACCACCACTTTGAATTTCAAAGCTTGCATGGCGCGTTTCGCGTAAGTATTTTACCAACTAGGCGAGTCTCTCTCTGCTCAGAGGTTGCGTTTCAAGATTTCCTCGAAAACACTGAAACGATCGAGAAATAATTTTGATGCATGTCTACAAGTCCAAACCTGGGGCGTTGTCGGTTGCACAAATTCAATTCCACACACCTGGCGACGTAAAACCGCAGTTCCTGAGGCACGAAACAAACACGGGGAACGGTGTCCACACATAACGTCGAGTGTTCGCGCGTTGAGCGCCGAGGCCCGGTACCCCCGAGTTTGCAAAAGAGCCAGGAAGAAGCGAAAATGCGGAAGTGCCTGGGCCCCTTAGCCGCGGCGACGAGTCCCCACTCGCTTCGTTCAAACAGCCTGGAGGTTTCGGCGGCCCGATGGCCTTGGCTGTGCCGCCGCCACCGCCGCCACTGGGTCCCGGCGCGGAAGGGCCGTCCCGACGAACATCGGCAACGCGTTGGTAGCTCAGCCGATGAGACATTCCAGCGCCCGCTTATCGGGCACGGGGCGTCGCCTCGCCCGCGGGCTCCGCTCGCCGTTATGGAAGCGACCCCGAGACGCCGGGCACCTGCAGCTGGGACTGGCCGAGTCGGCGCGGGTGCTGCCGACGCGGCTTGTGCTGGAGAAGTGCGGACACGGGACGGCTCCTCCTACCGCGGCAACACTGTACCCCGGGGACCGGCCCAAGGGTTTGATCTCGCGTCGGTTGACAAATGGTGCGTTCCTCACCAGATTCCGCGCTGTCGTTGGCGGCGATGATGTCGAATGCCCGAGAGCCGTGTTGGTGTTCGTAATTGAGGTGTTGTTCTCTTTTGTGATATTTTTCTTTCTCTCTTTCTCTTTTTTCTCTCTTTCACTCTTGAACAGTTGCAGAAGTGTCCGTCCGGAATTCTGAATTGGGCACTTGAAACACGGGCGCTTTTAAATTGTGGTAGAGCTGCGCTTTCGGAATCCAGATTAGTTGCGACTGTAAACCTCAGGGACCAGGCAATACCACCTATAGGCAGGGGCGGATGCAGGAATCTCCTGAGGGGGGGGCGGGGGGGGGGGTCAGGTGTTGGTCAGCGTACCGTATGTTTAGGAACCCCCTCCCCTCTCTTCGTTTTACGCCCTAAATTTTACACATGCAGAAATCCAAGAGGGGTGTCAGGACATCCGGACCCCCCCTAAATCCGCCCCTGCCTATAGGTACAAGGCCCTTGCATTGTTCCTTCTCCACGGTACCAGCCGGACACTATACTGGCTTGTTGGCCGCGGCAACAAGAGCATGCGAATTTGACCACGAATGTGAGAGGGCGCGATTCAACCAGTCACATCACCCGTTATCGGACCGTTGATGGGAAGTAATGCCCTTACCTAATGCCCTAACCGGGCCTTTAAGGTGGAAATAAATTAAATTAAATGAAAATGAAATGAAGTCACAGGGGCAAGCAGTGGCGTAGCCAGAAATTTTTTACGTAAGGGCCTTGGGATTTCCACATGACCAGGTGAGGGGGGCTGCTTTATCTTTGCTGTGTGCCATGTACTAGAATTCAGAGGTACGGACACGGCCGTCCCCAACCCCCCGGTTGGCTGGAACGATTCGGTAATCATTCAATACTTCTTCCTTTACAAAAATAAAAATATATATATATATATATATATATATATTATTTATTATTATTTGTTTTTGTGGGGGGGGGGAGGGGAGTGTTATTTTCCAAACCACTCTCCTGCCTTTGCCACTGGGGGAAAGTAAACAGGCCTTGCCAGTATCTGAATGGTGATAAACCGGAGTTATAAAAACACGGCTTTTTAATATTTATGAAAAATAGACTGAAGGCAGCTGTGTAAATATTTATAATGAGAAAAAAAATTGAATTGATGTAATATGGAAAAGAAATCTGACTTTTTGTAATTCATGAGATACAGATAAACGACACAAAGCAAAGGCACTACGGTTTTTGCTTTATTAATATATTTGTTTTGGTTCAATAAGATTGGTTAGAGCCGAATCTGGGAGAGAACATGTTTTGCTGTGGCGACAAGAGCGATATAGTTACAATCCAACATATCAAGGCAAATTTGGTTGGGGACCTTGGGGTTCATATAAAATTGCACAAATAAAGCTTGGAGTCCTTGAGCTATCACAGTTTTGACGAGATCATTCTTTTCACCAACGTTACTTCTCGTGCGATTGAATCTTTTTTTCCAATTCCACGGGGCCTTTTAATGGCATAATTTGTAAGAGATAGGCAGAGAGAGAAAGAGAGAGAGAAAGGAGTGTAAAAGTAGCAGGAAGACACGTTATATGTAACGGACAACATCAAGACTCTCAACTGGCGATCGGACGAAAACCTGCTGCATTTATCCATACTATAGAACCAATTTTGGGTCTCAAAGGAACTTCCGCGGAGAGTATGCGATAAAAGCTGGGGATAACCTCTAAAAACCAGCCAATCGAAATAACCACGGAGATGAACGCCTGCGGAGGTTGTATAGGTTTTCCGTATCCGCGTTTTATCGGTGGCACTGCAGTATAGGAGTTGGGATGATTGATCGTATTATGGTCCGTGGACTCTTCTAGACTCGGACGGTATCTGGGCGGCTTAGCCGATACATCATCGGCTCTCGGCGTGAACACAAGGAGATTGCGGCGCCGATATACAGAACCATTCACATTGTAATCGAAACCACGATGAGAAACTGCACAAACGAAAAAGAAAAAGGAAAAAAAGAAAGAAAACCGCCCCCTCCTGGATGACGTAACCTGTTTCTTCTCCTTCCGGATACTTGTAGCCGCTCAGCGTGTACGTGCTCTAGATGAAGTCGCAGACAAATCCGGATGAAGTGCTTCTGGTGCAAACTGGGATATTGACCACCGGAAAGAAACAATTACAAAAAAAAAAGCGGTTTGACGACGGGTCGCCAAAAAGCGACAACCCGCGATCGAGAGACAAGAGCCGGAAACGGTAAGGAATGTACCTGGTGGCGCGGTCTCACTTCGATACCGTATCACCTAGTGACCTCCTAAGGCCCCGCACTAGTGGCAAGGCCGATGGGGGATTGATTGTGTGTGTGCTGCAGTGCTGGAATGGGCGGAAGCGGCGCTAACGAGTTCAGCTGTAGTATAAAAACCCCATTCCGCGAACAGGTTTTTATGTGTGTGTGTTTTTTTTTTGGCGCTACGCGATTTCTCTAAGAACGCGGGCGATTGCTTTTGCTAACTTTACCATATCAATGTGTTTCTGTTTAATGGGGGAAGCAACTGGTTTCGGTTTCTTGTCTAGTGCATGTCTGGAGGGCGCCAACATATATTAAGTGACACTCAGGCAAAACGTACTACGTCTTCTTTACGGATTCTGTAGCTTCCCTAGTCCTAAAGAACTTTTTCCAACGTAGCGCGATCTTAAAGACTTTTGATTCACTGAAGAGTTTAGAGTCTTTAAGCTTTAGACGGCACGTAGCCGCCCAATCTCCATTTTGCTGGGACCTCCTCTCCCCTCATACAGCATTTTGTCATGGGCGGCGACCCCCGAAACAAAACTGGCTACGCGCCGCTTAGATATAATGTGTAGCAAATGAAACGGTTTTACCAGCAGTCAGCAAGCTTTGACCCTTTTATATTCCGTATTCTAGATTCTACAGGCGGCATCTTGTCCAAAGACTAGGTAGGTCAATGTTACCGGAATGTGCAATCAAAATACAATGACACACACCGAGAAAGAGACATCTTCCGCTGTGTCAAGTTGGCCGGGTGACCAGCCATGACAGCTTCAGCTCCAGGTACCAGTATAGGAACGGAGACCACCGAATTGATTCCACCCCTCGCGCCTTCTCAGCCTTATTTTCAAATCCGCACAGACCACCAGCCGCCCCACACGTGGCTCAAAAAGCAGGGAGCAATCCAAGTGGGCAGGTGGTCGGCCGCGCAGACTGACGAAGACGAAGGACCCACGTCGAGCCTGTAACCAGAGGCACCGTTCTCAACAGATACCCAGAATCCTTGATTGAGCCCGCCAGGTTTGTTGGGCAAGCGACGGAACAGCGACTAATGCCCAAACCAGCAGGGTCCATCCATCGTGACGCCACGACAGCTCAAGGGGCGGTGTCCGCGATTACGCTGGATTGCGTTCTTCTGCAACGTGAACCGAAGCCAAGGGAACGCGTACGTATACTGTTCACTCGAGTAGGGCAGCGCCACGGCCCAGTCCTATCGCCTTCTAAGTGTGGCCTGCTGACGACAACTGTGACATCCTTGGGCTTAGGAGTGTTCTGGTGGCCCGTTGTGATCGAAGGGACATCGTATAGGTGTAATGCACGGCTGGGTTAGCCAGCCTGCAGCCTCTCTTCTGGTCCATCTGAAGACTGAAAGGGCAACGGAAAGGCGGGGTCGCCTCACCTCACCGTTGCCATTACTGTCTTGACCGCAAGAAGGCTATACTCCGTTCACCCATAAGCTGACAGTGCGGTGGAAGTCACGGGCTCGTCGGAACCAATCATACGCCTTTCTTTCGCCATGTGTCCCCGCTCTCGCCCCATACCCACGCGCAGAGAAGCAGTGTCAGGCGATGAAAGGGAGGCGGCTGATTGGTCGGGCGAGCGCGTAGCTCCCACTGCACTGTCAGCTTACGGGTGAGCGGGGTATAGATCTTGATGATGGCGGTGGTGGTGGCAACGCGACGCCTCGCCGAAGCATCTGCATACAAATTGCATCTCTAAACAATAACGGAGGAGGCCGAGCTGCCCGTTGCACAAAGGCGGGTTGGGTATGCATGCGAAAGAGCAGAACGAAATGTCTGGCGGGGTGCTGCGTCCTCTGGTTGCCCACCTGTGGATCAGCGATAACACGGTGCGGGAGAAGAAGGATGGCCTTGTTCAGCCAGCTGTTTACAATGTTTACTTTAGGTGGGAGAAAAAAAGGCTCTTGATCCACTCCGTTAAACTGTTAGTGGCTCTTCATTTCTCAGGCGAGAGGTGCTCGGACAATCTGTTTTCACAAAACGGAGGCAATCCGTTTTAAGATAAGGAGAAATGGACAATATGTTCTTCTTGCTGCTTCAAAATAGCGAATACGAGAGGTAATTAGTTATTAGTGCTCCATGGTTGTGCCACATAACTTCTGAATGTAACAAGTTCGCACTACTAAAGACAACTACTTATTTACTTATTTTTACTATAACACCGAAGAGGCTGAAGTATAAATAACATACAAAATACCGTCTTACCGGAAAACATAATTGGTTTTGCTTCGAGGATGAGGAGTTACGAAAACGATTCTATAGTTTCTACCCGACATGTATCTTAACTGCGAAGGAAGAACAATACAATTGGAATCGTTGTGGACCCTAGCAAGCGTAACCCCCCCCCCCCAAGCCCCCTCCTAAAAGAAAAAGAAAATTAGGGCGGACGGAGTCTATCTTTCGCTTGCTCACCTAGCGGCCTTGCGAGCTGGCCTAGAAGACACTTTGGCTGCGGATGAGCTACAACCGTTCCGCTCGAATCGCGAACTCATGCATCGCGAATTTTTGAGCGAACATCTCGCAACATGTCCCGTAATTGTTCCCTTACACATGTATCATCGTTGAACCGCGTCTCACCAAGCAAGCAAGCACGCGGCTCCACGTGACATCAACATACCCCCACATTTGGCGCCCAACGCCGGGCAGCGCCCGCGGTAAATATGTTATCTTACCGACCGCACCCAAGCAATTCCCGACTCGCATGCACCGAAAGCAGAGCTGTCTACGACAGACGGCCCTCGCACGAAGACAGTGAGTGAGAGCTTGCGCACCGTTGTACAACCAGCAGGAAGCGGACCCTTCCGCAACCGTGACTCCTGGGGCTTTCAACCACTTCGTTTCGTTTCCTTTCCCGGGAGAGCGGCCAAGCATGCCCATGAACACGACGCGCAATGCAAGTTGTCTGCGCACATGTCGCGCCGCCGTCTCGAGGTGCACGGCCGCGACGTTGATCGTGGCGCTTGGGAGACGGCGCTGCGTCGGATGGACGTCGAGCACCCAACAAATTAATGCCCCAGTCGACGCAAACATCGGGCCTCGCCTCGCCGCCAGGACTGCGGCACGTATCTTCCGCTGGCTGCATTACCCGCGCGCGCTTCGTGACGCTGCACCTCTCTTTCCGGCATCGCCGCTTATTAGCTCGAAGAACGGTGGCTTCGTCGAACGTGTAGCACGCACTGAATTACCGGTAGTAGGGATACGAGCCCTAGTAGACGCTCTCAAAGTGCGGCTGCGGCTAACTTGCGGATATTGTGACACGGATTGTTTGCAGAGGGAGACAGTCGACCTTTGATGTAGTCGTTCGTTTGCCATGAGTGTATTTTATTGGGTACTGCACATATTAATACGCGTGTATCGCTACCTGGATCGAGGAGGAATAATTGAAATGAACTTGGAAGAGCCAATTTGTATCAACGACAGGTTATCACTTGTTAAAAAAGTTAATTACTCGCGTTTGTTTGTTTTGCTTTTAAGTTGTTATTTTGAGAGACGACCACGAAGTGAATGGTTCTCCGTTTCATCTTACGTCCGGCCGCAGCGGATGTTAGGAGTCATCGCAGCCAATCCAAGTCCGTGTGAGTGTCCCGTGACCTTCGTGACCTTCAATGCCCATGTGGCTTTGAAGAAATATTAAACTTAACTTTGATGGTAAAACATTATTTCTTCTCCTTCTCTCTCTCTCTAGTCTAGCTTCGACAGTGACTAGAAAAAAATAAAGAGGGCGCGAATATCGTGATAATAAGCGTGACGATAGACCTGCTGGTTATCGTTCATGCGCCTTCTGTCTTGGTCTCTTTCGTCACACATTCAAGCAAAGCAAACCAGATCACTTTCTGGTTCAGACACTGGCGTGTCAAGTCATAACTTATAAATACGTTTTGATCGTGCACCTGTGGACACAGTGCGGCTGTGCTTTTATCCGCTCCGATGTACGATTTGCCCCCGGATAAGTCCGTGCGTGGCGGGATAGTTGCTTTGAGCAGTCGCAATCATGCGGAACTAAGCAAGTAATTAGAAGACAAAGACCAATCATTTTGCGTGGGAACAACAGTGAGGTATTTTTTTATTATCATTAGAAGGAGGTCAAATTAGACCCCCCACGAAATGCAAAGGCAACCAATAAACATCTCCCACAAACATTCCTACTGGGAATCTTCCTCTGATGGTTATAGGAACTGTCTATAATTAAATGTTTTGTGGTTGTTATCATATAGTTTTATTGCTTAAGTTGCTCGAGAAAATTCGTGTTTAGAATATCTACAATATCAAATGCTATGATAACTGGAATGTTAGGTACCCTCCTGATGTGTCGCCAAGTTACGAATTACAAAATATCGGCATTTTAATTGTTTCAAGCGACCAATGTACCGAAATTTAATAACGAACGTGACTTGAACCACGAGAGTTTTATGAAATAAAAGCCGTGGTACCTGCTGAAACATCGTAAAAGAATTAGATTAGCCAGGTATTTATATTATCAGACTAAAAACAAAGATGTTTCATTGTTCATACATTCAAATATTCTAGCAACGAATAGTTACTTTTTCAATACACCTTCCCGCCATAAAAGTAGAATAAATGAAAGAAATTGACGAAAATAAGGTTACCTCTATAGTGATTAATAAACAATAGGATGAGATGAATGGTATGGCCTCGTTATTATTCTAATCAACTGTATGCAAGAAGACCCTGTCACCCATGACCTCAATATTAAGAAAGATAAAAAAAAATATCAAAATAAGCTTCAATACAGAAGCCTCTTCCCGTCGTTTCTATACACGGATTTCTCGACCTCCTTAGACAGCATCGAGCATCCGTCACCGCGAACCCAGACAGCGCTAACAAGAACAGCTTTCACTCAAAGATCTACCCGTCGTCAGAGATATAACAATAAGCGACACTCTCAAACTGAAAGGCGACGCCGTTCCACCAGCCAATCCGCCCCCAATTCCATCCCGCGAGTTAAAGTCACTCACGCAAGCTACAGGACAACACTCCGCACTCCCCACGAGACAGGGCTGCAGATACACAGCGTGAATCGAGCACGCAGTCGCGAGAAACAACCCCCTTTGGAAACGAAGGCGGCCCCGTCAAACGTGTCACCGCGAGTGATCCGGCGGGAGAGAGACTCAGCTGCCAACGGCCTAACAATGCGGTCGACGCGCAATCAAGAAAGAAGACTCCCCAGTTTTCCGAGCCACACACGCATCCGCGACACGAGGAGAGAAGGGAGCGAACGGAACCATTCCCCCGAGACGTCCGGTCTCTGGACGCAGCCTCCGAACGCTCTGCCCTGGGGCGCCGGAGAGCGGCTCGCCTAAGGACGACCAGCTCCTTAGAAGAGGAGGAGGAAGGAAGGCTTGTTTCTTTACCTTGACCTTCGCTGGAATGCAAACATTTAATAGGGAGAGGGGGCAGGCGGCAGCCCGGCGGGAAAGGATGAATGACTGCTCGTCTTGTTGGTTGGTTGGTCGGTCGGTCGGCCGGTCGGTCCACCGGTTACGACTCAATGGTTTCCGCGCATCATAGAAAAAAAGTGGAACGCGTCCGGGGAGAGAGGAGGGATGGGTTCTCCGAGGAGGAGGAAGGGGAGGAGGAGGAGGGAGCCCCCGAAAAAATGGGGGAGGAGGCCAAGAGCGCGAAGATGAGTAGGATGAACTGGACACACGGAGGAAAACCGTTAGACGAGCTGGAAGCGACGGGCACGTCTTTGCACTGCGGTGCCGGTGTGCTGGAGTTCCGAGTGGTTCGTTGGGTCGAATGAGTGCGTGTTTCTGGTCGGGAACACGGTTGAAACAACCATCGTCGCTGCGTCGCTGTTGGTGGCGCCCGCGGTGAGGTTTTTCTGTTTGGCGTGGCAAGTTTGGGATTTGTTGAGAGGAAGACTGGAAGACTCGAGGAGAGTGCCTCGGCGTGGGGTACGGCGTTGTGACAGTCGGCTGTTGGTGGGACCCGTGGCTGCTCCTCGCGACTGGAGGATTTGAACGTGTTGTGCCCTCCACGGCCGCCACAAGAGTTGAGGGAATTTTTCTGTGTCGTCAAGGGATAAGCCCGAACGGTGAGTGATAAAGCTGGGACAAGGTTGTTTTAACTTAAATACGCCTTGATCGTGCGTGGCGAGATTGTTGCACCACTCTAGCACAAGAAAACCGAGAGTTGTTGTTACTTGAAATGTATATTTTATTGAACTGTGAGACAATGTTGGTGTACGAAGAAAACTCGCAACTTTAGGAAATATTCTTCCGACAGAAGGTTGTACGGATTCAAGATTAATTTAGCTGACTTAAACGACACGTGAAATGGTTGCAAGATGCGAGCAAGAGCAATCAATCTTTCTTAGTTGCACTACTTATCATTATAGTATAGTGCTCGTATATAAGATACAATGAAACCTACCCCTGTTAACGCGCTCAACACATGGATTCCAAACCTATGTAATCTGAGTGTTTGAAGTGTTAGGTCGCTTACTTTTTTTAAGTCGGTTTTAATTTTTTTTTGCAACGACGAATGCCATTTTTTTATGAAATACGGCTACATTGTCAATTTGATTTTTGTTATTCTAATATTTAACACCATATTTAACTGAGCTGTAATGCAATCAAGTAACGGAACGCACTTATTGCCTTCTTTACAGAAAAAAGGTAAATCTACAATTATAAGTTAGCCGACTTAAGATAATCCGCGAATCTACTAATGTGACCATCTGGGTTATTTTCTTAAATAAACCAATGATCTAAAGAAATTTAGCTTGTGTGAGTTGATAAGGTTTTCTCCAAGCGAACATAAAGCTGATGGAAACCCCTGCCAAGCTCAGCCCACAGACACAAAATACCACGTGAAGACTGCCCGTCCTACGGTGCATGGAATTTAGAGTCTGCGCTAGGGCTTGGAGTTCTATCATTGAGAAGGTAGCCAAGGGGTGTTTTGCTCTTGACTGTTTAATAGAGCAGTCCTGGTCTCGACCAAAGCAAAGTCTTTGCAAGTTTAGCACAAAAAGAAGGACCCCCCCCCCCCTCTTCTTCATATTTATTAAATTCACTTCGAGCAAGCCGCCTTTACTTATTTATTTATTTATTTCAGATGCCCTATGGGCCCACGGGGAATTCCAGAAAGAGAAAGGAATATAAATTCACGCTGAAAATAAATTAACATAATATGAATGCAAACAAAGTGAGCAATTTTGTTAGAAAATAATTAGTCCGGCGTGTTAGCAAAGGTGGTTAGTTAACGCCTCTTACTAAATAGTTTAGTCGATGCTACGTTTACCAGAGGTGCTGGGGACGCGCTTCCAGCCAGATGACGTTCTTGGTATGAAGGAGTCGATGTATGCTGACCTTTGACAGTAAGGTATACTATAACCGACTTTAAAATTATGATCAACTCGTGCATAGATGTACGAGGGGTCATCATTTACTTTTTAGTGAAGCGTTAGAATGATAAACATTGTAGAAAATGCATAAACGAGATATATTATGACGTAAGGAAAGGAGAGGAAGGGATAAAGGGGCCTTCACAGACGAGACGCTAGCGGTACGATGATGGTTCCAACATATAAAACGCTCGTCGCGATCTTCCAGAGCCTCGAGGTTAGTCACCAGTGTCGTGTGGCCGGGGTCCCAAATTGATGCTGCATAATCGAAGCTTTGATCGAACTAGGTTTTATACAGAAGTAGTTTTAACGACATAAGGGCTGAGGTGAAATTTCGTTTTAGATACCTAAGCATAGAATTAGTGTTAGAGATAATGTGATCAGTATGGGGTTTCCACGACACGTTAGACGTTACATGAACACCAAGGTATCTGTAAGATGTCAGACATTGAAGTTGCGTGTTACAAACTTGAGTGTGATGATGGGGACGTGTTACAACGAGAAACCCTCGTAGCTTTACAGTTGTTAATGTTAATATCCATTTGCCATAAGTTACACCAATCGGATACCGCAGATAGATCGCCTTGATGAAGTGCGGCATCGGATTCGTTAGTTACTTCACGATAAATTAGAGCAACAAATTAATTGATGATGATACGGACATTGGTGAGTCGTTTATATAAATAAGAAACCAAAGGGGTCCCAGAACGGACCCCCGGGGAAAACCAGAGAAAACAAGAGTGAGGGAAGAGTTATATAGCTTCATAATTAGTTTTAGCAAACTGAGATCGATTTGTTGGAAGATATTTAATCCAGGACAAAATGTTAGGATCAATATCAGCTCTGCATACAAAAATAAACTCCTAAGAGCTGAGCGCGTAATGAAAAGGCTGCTAATAAAAGAAAACTCACGGTCGTTTTGCTTTTATTTGCCGCACATTTTTTTCTCTCAATAAACAGGCACATTAAAGACGTGAAGAAGCACGGCGTATTCTATTTCATAGTGATTTTTATAACTTTGATTTAAAAATAGTTCGAGCATAAAAAAAATTATACCTCACGGGTTTTATATTATACCAGTGTAAAGCTCTTCCATCCGACCCCCTTCAAAATAATCGAAAGATAATTGGCTGAGAACGCTATCACAGGAAATAAACACTGTGGTAGATAAATTAAGAAAATATGTTGGAAGCTGTTTCGTAAAGGACGCGCTAGCGATTAAAAATAGTCACGACTAAACTTGTGTGGGTTTGAAGAACTGATATGGGACCGTAGACACCATCGCCAGGTCTTGGTTAAAATTTCATCAGTGACAGTTGCAATTTTACGGTCCCAAAAAGTTAACTATTATATTATTTGATAACGTTACTTTAAACATCAGTCGTTAATTGCTTGAAATGCAATCTCCATTGGCCTTGTTAAAAGTCATGGCAAAGGGCATTACATTTTGGTGTTGCACCAAAATTACATTATAGGACATTATCAAAATGTAAAAAAGAAAAACATTTTTTCCTTAATAGACCGATTTTATCAGCCAGTTTCGTTATGGCACGGCTGCCGCAATGCATCCAGGGAACTTTAGTTTTTCTGCACGTGCGACAACCTAACTGGAGTTTTGCTCATGACACGGCACGAGGCATATCGGACACTGCCGTCTGCCTCCCGGCAGCTAACATTATGGGGGTTCACGCAAGGGCCGAACGCTTGGTGAGATTGTTTCTATTCTTGTTGGTTAAGCTGTATTGTACACACATACGAAATAAGGTCGCACGTGAAGATCGTGGCTAGGTTCGAAATGTTTCCCGAAAGCGAGAAGCCTAAGACCAATGAAAAGCAAAAACAAAAAAGAGACAGCATGCATAGACGTGTGTCGCGTGATAAAATGTATTCGTATTACTTCAATGATTACCAACTAAGAAAAGTAATAAACACAAGAAATTGTTTATAACGAATGATTAGGAGGAATCTGATTACTTCCAGTGCGAATTGTACAAGTAGGTTCCGTCCTGATATTAAGAAATGAAAGCAACCGGCAATGTCACTCCTACTCTTTTTTCTTTTTTTTCGCGAGAGAAGTAAAAAATAACTTGTTGATTGTGAGTCAGAGGGGCCTAATAAAAACTTTGCAGTTCATTTTTTTATTGTAATATTGATCGCTATACATTAGTGATGCTTTTACGCATATACTGCGTCCTTATGCATGTGTGTACTGGAGTCATCGAACCATCTAGGTGTAAGCCCTTCGGCAAGGCAACTGGAATTGGTAGAATCAAAGGAGTGGGGTGTCGTCCTTAATTTAAGTAACCAAACAACAAATGCAGAGAGTGAAATAAATAAAAAAGGGAGAGGAGGAATGTAATTTACACACACAAAAAGGTCAACCTGCATTTAAAACAAATTTGCACCTTCGCAACAACAACAAACAAAAAAAGAAGAGTAGTATGTTATCTGAGGAAAGAATTGAAATCATAAAATGGCAGGGTGTTCGCACTGTCTTAATGACTAACTTTTTCTCGTTCGTTTTTTTTCTTCTTGTTAAAGAGAAAAAAAAGGGGGGGGGGGGGGGGTCATTTCTGTAGCAATATGCTTGCAATATGTTCAACTCTTGAGTTAATCTCCGAAAAATACTTCTGTTTGCCATTCTCCAAAATTCATGCTGCTATAATCCCGAAGGTGATTAATATTAGAGTAGCAAGTTTTAGAATAGCGTGCAGAAAAGCTTGGCGTACGCTCGTCGCCATGCGCGAATCCAAAACGCCGTTTAGGCTCAGCAAATGCGCATGGTAAGGAGACTTTTTTTTTTGCGTACGTTAAGCTTTTGGGTACGCTTTTCTAGAACCTCCATTATCGCACGGGCATGAGCAGCATCAGCTGTTGAACCATTTACTTTAAGCACAGCCTTTACCGAAAACTAAAACTCTCTAAGTTCGACATTTGTTTGTTTATATTTATCGAGGAATGCACTCACTCGCTTTGTCTCAAAAGGGTATACCTTTCTAGACACTGGCTGGTGGGTGTGTTCAATGCGAATCGCAAAGACGCACATACACTATCGATATCTGAAAGTTTAGAGTGATAAATATAAAACCATAACCGAAGAGAAACGATTTGCACCAGATAACGTCTTAATTAATCTAAAAGAAGTTTTACTTTTATATGCAATTAGCTAGAAACATGCGGAAGTTGTTTTTAGCTGGTTGCGTATGCGATGATGGCGGTCAAGGGTTCCCCAACTCCTGTTCACTATGTTTATAAGGGTAGTTTCTGCCACTATGAACGCACAACGGGGACGTGACATTTCCAAGATATACTGTTTTTTTCTTTCTTCTAAAGATGCTAACTTCACAATTTATTTTTTATTGGGCGTAAGTTTTTAAAGCGTGGCGTTGACAATTCTGCGTGTTGTTGCGAGTGATGTGAATGTTGCTTAATATGAATTTGCATGAGCAAGGAAAATGCAGATGATGATGTATGTTTCAACTGGCACATTGACATCGAAACGCAATGTCCACGTAGAGCTCTTATCACATGTAGTTACCCTGCAATTCTAGTTTACGGTTGCATACAAAATATTTTGAAACAAATCTGCGGGGCGTTTTAGCAGAGATATATTTTGAACAAACATATATATGATAAAATTTGTGCGAACATATATAAAAAGAAAGGAAGCTGTAGTGATATTAAGAATATGTATTAACATATGCAACTGGTGACATTAAAATTGAAGAATCAAAACAAAAGCTATAACTTTTTTAGATTCATCTATATTATGTTAGAAAGTATGGTGTCAGAGGGATTAAAATTTTCTGGTCCTTGTTTAGATTAATTTTAAAGCTAGTCAAAACACCAATCAGATTGCTATAACTCGGGAAAGAATAAGCTAGAATTAATATGAACCAATTTAAGCAATCCTCATTATTATTGGCGTTGGTCATTCCAAGTTTCAGAATCAATATCACAAAAAGTAACAAGGGACCAGACAGCCGCACCCTAAGCCTGTGTCACACAGTTAAGCTCAGCGAGAGAAAAAAATGCTTGTACCATACGTCCTCACCTTGAACGCAAGTACTTTCTCAAGCAAACGTACATGATTAGGTTCTGTGTCATCACTAATTATAATACAGATCTGATGTTCACTAGGGACATCATATCAGACAGTTTACTGCGCTTCAGGATATTATAGTAGGCTCGAATTCCGAGTCCATCTGAAACACTCTGTTAAAACAACTGCTATATGTCCGACTAGGTGCTCCATGATCTTATCAATAAAATTCAATGATGCATTGGTAGGTTACCGTGCGTGACATCAAAAAGCGAGTTAACCTAAACAAAAACGAAGGATCATCAATCTGAGTGTTCAATAGATGGTCTCCTTTCTATCAAATAGAGTTTTCGAACTGGACGACGGTCTCTAGTTTGATGGAAGGGCCTTTCTATTTACTGAATTCGCTGTCAGCTAATAATTGCGATCATTGTATCGCGCTGTGACGCATTCTTTACGAGCACGCGAGCAGCAAACAGGTCTGAAAGATGGAAGACCGGGAGCTGTTTTCGCGCACTGCGCTTTGGCTTTTGTGAAGTTGCCCGTGAACCCTAAGAACCTAAAAGTTTGGGAATCACATCGTAGCTCGCGTTTTAGAGCGCAGCTCTTAGGCGCCCGTTTACGGGTTGAGCGGCGTCGCCGTCGGCGTCGGCGTAACAGCTCGCGTTGCATTATGGGAAATTTTACCGCTAAATTTAGCGGGAAAATTTTTTAAATAAATTTAGCAGATGAAGTTCCTCGCTAAATTTAAAACGCGAGCTTGTCGAAACCGTTTCGAATGCGAGAGCCGAACGTTGGACGCCGGCGTTCCGCACTCTTCCGGGTTCGACGAGTGCAGTGGAGACAAAGGCTGCTGGCTTTAGGTCTACCCCCTAAACGGTCCAATCAGAGCTCGGCATTCTGACGTCCCCTCTCGTCTCCTCCTCTCCCTCATTTTCTCGGCGCATACTAAAAAAAATTTATAGCAAAAAAAAAACTTTCCGGTTAATGACTGGGTTAATGATTGTCGAGTGTCGACTATAAATAGAAAAGCGTCGAATATACAAGAAGGAAGAGTTTGCACGAAATTAATTACTAATTGCAACCACCCGAAATTTTTTAAATTTTTTTTGTGTTTCTTTTTTTATTATCGCTCAGTCAATCTGCCCTACCTGTAATATGCCCCCGGTAATTTTATTTTATTTGGAACTTAATGTTTCTTTGGTATGTGGTTTATTTAGGTGGCGTCAAAAGGTATATAGAAGTAAACAGTGAAAACAAAATAGCGTATATTTACTATATACATAGAGCTGAATGTTGAACGAATTACGAACCAATTGTTTAGATTCCACGTGTATTTGAGGAAAGTATTGCCTTAACTAAATTGGTCTATGCTTTTGCAAGTACGATTCATTTGAAGTCCCTCAAAACCCTTTTCATTTAAAGGTTACATAAGAAAAGTGTCAGGCCTGTGGCAGCATTTATCCTGGTGAGGGTGCGTGGAATCTTTCGGACTTTGTACCTCCCGCTTAGATCACCGGTGATCGGAATTCTCAACCCTTCGCGTAATCTGCAGGGAAATCGGTGCGCGGACGCTTCAACGAGAAAATAACGTTAATATATGCTAATTGAAGTTATTAATTTGACAATTCCAACTGAATTTGCGTGCAGCGAGGGAATCTGTAAAAAAATGTACGTTTCTTTTACGGGACTTGACTAGCGCTGTCTTTCCTTTTATGCTACCGGCATGCAAATCGACAAAAAATCATCGACGCAATTAAGGTCAGTTTGCATACCACCAGACGGAAGCCGCGGCACCAAACAACGTGTAGGCGGGAAACCTTTATGGCCAGAACGCCCTGCGCACACTTGCCAGCCCCGCACACGTGCACGGGTGCTCCGACAATTGTGACCCGCTTCCAAAGGTCGACCCGGCGAATCTGGGTTGCGTCTGACAGTCGAGAGATGTGCTGCCGTCTGAAGGCCCTTTCGTCGCGCTCCTCTGACACCGAAAATGGCTCGTAGCATTTTCTCTGCGAACAAAGGCTACGGCAGGGACTTTGGCCCGCATTTCATGTTGTGAATGGGAGCGACACCTCTTCAATCGAGAGGGACGGGCTGTCAGACTATGCGCTTGTACTTCATCCCCTCTAATCTTCGGGGCACCTAACGGATGCCGCCATTGATATTTGATTTATGCCTTCCCAAGTTGAGTGTTTTCTAACTTGGGTGTCAACATAAAATACTGCTAAATGCGCGCCGAGTATTAATTTCATGACTTTATCAGGTTTTAATAGGTTAGGCGACGTCCATAGCGATCATACCAAACTAGAATTGTAGTCCACTTGTCGTCTCCACACGCATCGCCGTCATCCTGTGCGTGTCCTGGCACGCGCCTCGGTCGTACCGCTACAATATAAAACAAAATACGTAGGATATTTGTTTTTATAATTATGTTTATTATCATTTTGATGTGTTGTATGGTGACTACTAAGATATTTATCTGAATGTAGACGCGCACGATCCTACCTACATATCCGAGGATACGTGATCGTACTGGCTCGTCGTTTTAATCGAACGATCAGAAGAATAACTATTTCTAGAAATATATGTATTTATAAAAATATCGATTTTTTCGTTTGTTTTGCGAGTAGTGCTTTAAATTGAATATCTAAATTTTATCCTTAGATTTAACACGACAGAGACAGCAGAGAGAGTTGGTATACATCTTGGCTTTTGTTTTCCTCTGTTATCTGAAAGTGATGAGTAAAATAAGACCAGGATTAACTTGTTTCTAAGAAAAGAAAAAGAAAGTCAATATACGCCGATGAGCATCTCAGTTTGCCGCACCGTTAGTTCGGTATACGAAGCTAGCCTAGAGAATACCGATGGCAGATAGGGTTTGCATTCGAAAGTGCGATCTGAGTCAGATTCTGAGCAGGTGAAGCGTTAACTGCGCTATTCTTCACCCACCAGAACGCAATGTAGGCCTTTTCACTCGCTAGGTTCAGCGTAATGATTGTTCATATCCGAGCTCTTCGGGAGAGGAAACGTGCAAGACTTGTTCGCTACCGGAGCAAATGTTATAACACGACAATTGCTGGTACGAAGTTTTTGTTACTGAACCCGAAAGAAGCAGTCATGTTTCAAAACAAACAGAGGTATCTGCAAGACTGACACACGTTATGTGTCAGTCTTGAGTGAGGGGCAACTTGTATTAAGTTGCCCCTCACTCGACGTGTAACGTCTAAGTCTTACGTTTATTCTAGACCTGTTGTGCTAGTTTGTTTTTGAGTATGCCCAACCAGCTATCTCATTAAATTGCCCCGAATAGCTGTGGCAGATATGTTTATACGTATATATGAGGGGGAGTTCATAAAGTTCGTATTATCGGCACGTAAAAATATTCAGAGAAAACGGAACAAAACAGGCAGTGCCAAAATAAGCGCGCGTCCCTCAGTTTCCGCACAGTATAAACATCGCATGCTATAGTAGTCTCGGAACGCCGCAAGGGAGTGAAACAAAAACGTCACCGCCCGTCGGTGCCAAGCACATGCAGTGATCCGTTTTTTTTCATTTGAAGGGAAGCACTGCCAAAGATATTAGTTCCAATCTGGGAGCGTGGTTCTGGGACAACACCCCAGTTTATGACACTTTGGTTAAATGGCACAGGCGCTTCGAGCGTGGCCAAATACGAGGAAAGCATTTCAAGGGTGGCGACCAAGTGATTGCTAAATTGGAGCGATTCCTGAACACTCAAGACGAGGAGTTCTATAACAATGGCCTCCGGCATGTGGTGCATCCCTGAAAAAAGTGGGTAAATTTTGGTGGCGAACATGTAGAGAATCTCAATTCTAATCGAGTTTCATTGCTGAATCTCTATTCCTTAGTGACAATAATACAACTTTATGAACGTCTCGTATATATATAAAACAATTGCCAAACACTTTAAAAATTCTTTCAGTTCCAATCGAATTCTCACTAGCAATTGTGAAGAAAGCAGAGTAAAAGAATAATGATTAAAACAAATTGCATAATCAGATTTATTTGATTTAAATCAAATTGATTCATTATAAATCAAATTAATTTGATTTACATTACAGATAGCTAGTAGAAAACAGTGACCCTTTATCACTAGATGCATTTCTAAGCATGTCAGTTTGATTGATCCATCCGTCCGATATCTGAAAACAATGCGGAAGAAAGAGATGCTGTAACTTAAAGAACAATTTAATTAGTAAATTTTATTGACGTAAACCCAGCCATACTTGAAAAAGAAAACAAATTGGAGTTTTTAGCTAGTCAAAAAGGTTTATCTGCTTTTTATTTCGCGTTCTGATTTGCTTTGCAATTGGATGTTACGTAACTGACGAACGAAGTGTGAGGGAGAGATATAGCTCAACCTTCTGATTTGCTCAGAAAAGCACTGCTCTTTGCTCGTGTTCAGACAAATATAAATCATCCTTGCTCGATGATTCATTGATTGAAATATAAAACAAATGCACGTAGAAAACATAAAATGGTAGACAAACGGTAAATAATAATTAAAAAAATGTCCGGGATTTTTTTTTTACAGGAAAAGTTTTTATTTAAATTAGTAATAGTAAAACGGGTCTGATTTAAATCACAGCTTAAATCGTAATTTAAACCACGACTTAGCTCATCTTGATTTTTATTCTCCGCACACGCTGTATGTTACGTACACTTCCTTGTGACCTTACGCGACAACAGTTATATTTTACATGATCTCGATTCTCATCCCCAAACCATCGAAATGTTTTCATGGATGCCCAATCCAGAGAAGAAGAAAGAAAAAGAAGACAAACATTTAAGGTTTTTTTCGGATAGGAATACGTAGTAAAATATTTTGTAAAGAGGCAAAAGAAGCTCGTGCGAGAATAAAGTGACAATCTCTCAATACGGCGCACCGTTATTTTACGAGCACAGCGACACCCAAGACGCATCGAAGATGTCACGTTGGTCTGCGCCGCAAAGGATGTCCGCATTCTGTAAGCACAGAGGGTGTCTTGGATCTGTCTGAGCTCTAAGTAAACTTGGGAGCATGAGCATGTGCTCACTGCCAGCTTAAGAAACTTAGGGCGTAGCGAGTCCCAGGCTCGCCACGCCCTAAGGTTTCGCTCTGTCGCCAATGGAATTGGCTACAGTCATATCTCGTTACTATGAACCCCGTTAATACGAACCCTGTTATAACGAACCCCGGTAATATGAACCCATTTTAATACGGATATTCTGGGACGAACTGGGTAAACACGCGCATTTTTGTCTCGTTATTATGGACAACTCTACGCTACGGGCGCCTTTCATAAAGTAACAGAGGCGTTCATATTAACGAGAAATCACCGTATTCACCAATAAGAGCGTCGAAGAACAGTTGAGAAGACAAGAAGCGTCAAACTTAATGGGCATAAAAGGCCACGTGCCTCGCAATTTCTTTTTTAGCTGCCTGACTGTAAAAATAAATAAAACAAAAATGGTCTTTTTTTTTTTTTTGCTCTTAGATTCCCGCACGTCAAACGATGTGTAAAATTACTGGAATCTATTTTCACTTGCCGTTCAAAAACTGTTTATTCTAGGATTATAAACCACGAATATTTACCAATATATCAGTGGCGGGAAGTCTGTATGTACGCATCGTCCAACTATGCTCTAGATCAGTGGTTCTCAACCATCGATGTTTCGCGGACCCCTTGTGGATCGGCGGAAATAATGGAGGACCCCGTTCGTGGTGAGAGGAGAGAAAAGGTATAGGTTAAATATAATAATTGATCTAATAAATGGATATAACTAAGGGCTCGTGTCAAGTAGACCTCTCTTATTAACATACACACGAGAAACCTCGCCCGAAAACTGAAACATTCCTTATCGACCTGAAAAAATACAACTTTTATTGCCGGGCTTGACTGATGAGGCAGGGCTTCGCGGACCCCTAGAATGCCTCGCGGACCCCCATTTAAGAACCACTGCTCTAGATTCTCCGAAGAGTGTAGTTTGCTTCCTTACGAAAGTAAAAGGAGTACCGATACATATTAAATTATTGTTTGACTTGTAATATGAAGACAAGCAAAAATAAATTACGAGCGTAAAGCACCACTCGTTGGTATTTGTTGGTATGTAGTCCAGCGGGTCTCAAACACGCGAGCCCGCGGGCCGCACTGGCCTGCAACTCTCTGGGATGCGTGATCGTCTCGTCGTCCACTCATTTCCACTATGAAACACGTAGCTCTGCTCATATAACGTTTCAACATTTTGGCACTAATCTGTTGTTTTTTTTCCACATCAACGATTGTTTCGTGTTACATACCGCTAACACTCAAGTATTTTCTTGCGATTCTGCTATAAAAATCGTCAGGGGAGCAAAAACTACAGTACGAAAATAATTATTCTCGAAACATATTGGACTTTCAGTTCCCGAGTGAATTGAGCGACATAGAAAATATTCCGAGCTTGGTTCAGAGTTGTATTGAAAAATTCCAGCGCGTTACTTGGACGGTGGCATTTTAAGTCTTGTAATCACACTAGGTACAAACACGAAGTAGTAGTTGCATTAATAAATCAAAGAGAAAGGCGGAAATAATAAAACGGCTATTTCACACACACACAAAGAAAAATCATGGGATTTCTTCTTTAGGAAATCTATGGATGTCGCTATAAGACCCGTTTTTTTGTTTGTTTTTTCAATGTAAAACACTATTTATTTATTTATTTATTTATTTATTCTTATTTTCAGTGACCCACCAACAGCTTAACGCCTCCCTAGTGGTGCACTTATCAATGAGTCAATTAGTAGTAAAATGTTAAACAGGATAAAAGCGAAACGTTAGGAAAAAACAATAGCCTCAACACACTTTCGAAATTTACGCTCTTCATCAAAAATATCAAGACTAGCATTCCCACAAATCTGTTCTAAATGGTTATAAGTCAGTTGCAGGCGTGTCATGGGTGCAGCATGGTAAAAGTCGGTAGGGTAAAACAAAGTATAAAGTCTACAAGACTTACGAGGAACGTGCAAGTAGATGTGACTGAGTAGCTCTGGGGAATCAATTATACCATTTACAATCTTATACAAATATGTCAGTTCACGAATTGTTCTCCTGTTGTGCAACGAGTCTAACTTCACGAGTTCACAAATCCTCTCATAACTATAGAAATAATTCGGTTGAAAATAACGATCAAACAAAACACGAACGAATCTACGTTGAACACTCTCAATTACACCTGAATTTGTCACTCCAATACAGTTCCAGACAACTGAGGCATATTCAACACGACTACGCACCAGTGAAGAAAACAAACGTAAAATACAAAGTGGTTTAGAAAAACCGCGTGTCACTCGTGTAATGGCTCCCAGCACTCTAAAGGAAGCATTCGTAATTGTAGTCACGTGATGATTGAAATTAATTGCAGGATCCATAAAAACGCCTAGATCACGGATGACCTCAACGCGAGTAATATTGGTGGAATCTAATACATAGGGAAAACTCAGAATTTCACGCTTCCTAGAAAAGGACATAACTTTCGTCTTTGACTCATTTAAGAGTAGGTCATTTGAAAAACACCACGCCGAAATAGAATCTATATCACGCTGAAGACATTCACAATCGTCAACCGTTTTAACCGCTGTAAACAACTTAATATCATCAGCAAATAACAAAAACCGCGTGTGTTTAATACAGGAAGCTAGATCATTTACAAAAAATTAAAAACAGCAAAGGACCGAGGTTACTGCCTTGAGGAACCCCAGAAGTAGATAAAAAAGGAGCAGATAATCGGCCGGATACTCGCACAAAGTTCAGCCGATGAGATAGGTAACTGATCGAGGAGACGACAGTACTAGCGTGCAATGGCGGCGTTTAAGTTTGCTCGTCTAAAGCTGTCGAGTTTTCAGAGTTCCGGGTACCTGGCATTACTGCCTGAATTCGATAGACATTTGTGACGCATGTCTCTATGACGCCATGTTCGAAAGCAACTGATCTAACGTCGAAACTGAACTGTCATGCGTTGCTCGTTTCATGGCCTCGAAACTGAGTGACTACGGAGTGACGTCACAGTGCGCTTCGGTACCGTAGCATTTGGTCGGCTTTTTACTGCTGTGTTATAGCAGCGCCGTGTCAGTCTTTCGTCATTTGTCAACATACCTATGTTGCTTCACGAGCAGTCGAGCTTCCGTTCAGTTATCGAAACAACGTAACGAGAATACTGCGTAGCGGCTTCTGCTATCAGCCGACGGAATCGCACAGACACTGAGCAGCTCGCGTAGCCGAAGGCGGACGCGCGTAGATGCTCGAGGAAAATGCCAGGCAGCGATCTGGCTGCCTCTAGCCAACTCAGCGACGCGTCAGCGACAACGCTAACGCGCCGCTGACTGCGTTCTGCTTTACATCGATCACGCAAGCTCCGCTTCTCGGCTGCTTGCAACTGGAGCGTCGCTGCCAGTCGATCCCGGTGCAATTATGACCGTGACTGTTTACTGCCTTGAGGGCACTCCAGCGCGGTTGCTAAACACGGAGCAATGATCGGCCTGAGTACTCGCACAAAGTTCAGCCGATGAGATAGGTAACTATCGAGAAGACGACAGTACTTAAGGGACAGACCGTAACTACAGAGTTTACTCAACAGTAGTCGATGATTAACTTTGTCAAAAGCTTTGCTCATATCAAAGTAGACTACATCCGCTTGTCCTCCGCTATGGACAGATGGTACAATCTGATGTAGGAAGGAACACAGGTTTGTTTCTGTGGAGCGGCCTTTCATGAAACCATGTTGCTCAGGAATAATCTTCCGACAAAAATATGCATAAAGGCGGGTGTGCAAAACAATTTCATAAACTTTAGACAAACTGCAAAGGAGGGAGACTGGCCTATAGTTGTTAACCATGGATCGATCACCCGATTTATGTAATGGAACAACAACAGAGCGCTTCCAAGCGGTAGGAAATGTTTCAGATGCAAGTGATAAGTTAAATATATGAACCAAAACTGGACAAAGGAGTGGAGCACAACCTTTTACTATGAAGCTGGGAATTCCATCTACTCCCGTAGATAACTTTGGTTTCAATTTTTTAATTGCCTCCAAGACTTCAGATTCATTAATTGGAGCAACAGTCAAAAAATCTAGGCAGTTTATATTCGAGCTAGGCATTAGGCCATTATTTGTACTGAAAGAAGCACTAAAATGGCGCGCAAAAATATTAGCTACATCAACAGGGTCAGAGACGCAATCCTCATTATCTCGCAATGTGATCGTGGTAACATTCTCTTTGATGCTCTCTTTGACAAACTTCCACATACACTGTGGCTGTGTGCTCAATGATTTCTCGGCGATGTCAGCATGTTGTTGTTTATCTCGCTTAAACAATTGTTTCGCCTCTGCACGACATTGACTAAATCTCGTGTACCAAACGGCATTGCCAGTTTTTTTGTACAGGCGATGATAGTGTAGCTTGCGCCTTAAGCAGTGTCTTAGTTCCTTCGAGAACCATATGGGATAGTCACTTTTATGAGACACCCTCTTTGGTATGAAGAGTTGCATACTTTCCTGGACAATAGTCGAAAGTGTGGAAGTTGATGATTCAACACACTGATCAGCGAGAACACTACTCCAGTCATAGTCCCGAAGATACTGATACAAGGAATAGTAATCACCGTTGGAGTAGGAAAACCATGATTGTGAATGGAAAATGCGCTTGGCAAGTGGGAAGAAAAATGATACAATAAAAGGTTGATGATAGTTATCCACCCGAGATAGCGGAGCTTTGGCAAGACTGATATCAACAACCGAGGTGACCAGGGCAAGGTCAAGTATGTTTCCACAGCAGTTGCGTACAGTATTACGTTGTTCAAAACCATTGAAATGAACGAAGTCTAACAGACAAAGTAGCTTCAACCTTGTGTTCGTATGACTAACTAAGAAGCTGCCTGACTCCCAATCGTAACCAGGAAGGTTGAAATCGCCATACATGTGCACTCGAAATTTAGAGAAGTCAATTCTTTCTTCCAGGAAGTTGATATGCTCACAGAAAATAATGTGATCAAACATCGGCGGAAAATAGTAATTGCCAATGAGAAAATTTCTACCATCGGTAGACATTACTTCAATCCACACGCTCTCAGGATAAGCACTCGAGATCGCTCCTCCGATGAACTTTCAAGCTCCTATCTGCAGCAATCAATACACCTCCCCCAAGCTCTTTCCCGTTTCCACATAGTCACGATCACGTCTATGTACTTCATACTTGGGTGGAAAATAATTAGAACTAGAAATTCCATCTACAAGCCAAGTTTCTGTTAGGCATATGATTGAATCGCTGCTGTCGTTTGTTTTGTCCTTATATATTACACCCTTCCCTTCACCCTATATTGGCCCTCGAAATTTCGGGGGATGGGCTATTTCGCCCCACGCTCAAATGAGTTTGAGACACCATGATATACATAGCTTACATGCTCTTTCGATTCCGTCAATGTTCCTTTGGCGTTCCGCGTGTACAAGCGCGTATCTACATCCGTAAACATGAATTGAAACCGGTTTGGTGCGTTAGTGGTCCAATTAAGCAATTTGTCAAAAAAGCAATCGACGGACGCATTTTTTCTCCCCGAGCCCCGTTACCTAAGCTTCCGGGAGTTCTCGGGCGCCGGTTAAACACGTTTCCTCGCATAAACAAACTCCGACAGTAAGATTTTATTTTTATTTTTTTGTCTTTCCTTTTCGTACGAGAGCTGGGGCGCATTTGCTGATGCGACACGGATGTAAGTGGGAAAATAACAAGGCGACGTAAAGCGGTATATTCTCGAGACTGTCACGCCTCGTGGGGCTCATATCACGCAACCAAAAGCGCCGGTATTTTGAGTTGGCGCTTTTTTGTTTGTTTGTTCGTTTCACGCTGAGAAAAGAGAGAGAAGGTGCAAGGCTAAGGACGTGCTTCCGCTTCAAATGTGCGCGTTCGAAAAGAAGTCTGGGGGTCAAGGAGGGACCTGCTTCGGCGGGGGCTTATCTCCGTGGGCACAGTGCCCTACAAGACGATCTTAAATCACTCGCGAGTTTACGGCCAAGGAAGTGGGTTTTACGTGCGACTCTGACTACTCTGTTTATACATGGTTGCCTGTTTTGTAGCTTACTAACCCAGTAAATCCTCGCGTGCATTGAACAAATTTATAAACGAAAAAAAAAATCGTTGCATCGTAACAGCGTTTTTTTTTTTTTATAACTTATGAGAGGGCTTATAAAAAGTTGTCGAGTATTCGCAACACTTCTCATTTGTACAAATTGTAGGTTTTCTTATTTTGTTGTTGTTGTTGTTTAAGCACACCTGTTAGACGTATTTAATCAGCTCTGCTGTGTCGAACTCTAGTGACATGACTTCAAAAAGACTCTTTTAATCTCGATCTTTTTCACACGCTTGAGTATGTAAGCTACTTATATTTGTGTTTTCTAAATGTGTTTTTGGTCTTGTTCTTCGGTTGAACAATGCGTCAAGCAAGCTAGCACATATATGGCCACATGTTGTTATTTTAATTTTATTTATGTTTTTGGTCCCAATTCGTAGATTTTGTCAGTGCTTTCTGCTTTGCTACCCTTTTATTCATTGGTATTTTTTCATATTGTTCCAACGAGTTGAAACACCAGCGGTGGTGGTGCAATTTCCGAGTATTCGTCTCAGTTACACCAATCTAAAGGTGGTGCTTTCCTATTCCTTTTTAAGATCAACTCGTGCGAAGTTTGCGTTGGTTCATTGCGTGTTTGTTTTGAACATAGTCGCGCGACGACCCACCCAGAAAAAAGGTTGTAGCTGAGTCTGGTGCTGTAAAGGTTGGGAGACGTGGCGAGGGCGTTCGTTTTGTGTTCGGACACATGCGAATTATCTAGCCTAAAGTCGGAGTCACACTGCTTATACACCATACAAGAGACAGTCTTCGGACAGTGTCACCACGAAATCCGCGCTTCGAATGTATGCCACATGACAGTGTATCTTACACCGTGCACCAGACTCAGCTTCCACCCATGCTTTTAGCAGGGGTTCGTCGCGCGGGAAATAAAAATCGAAATGGGCCAGAGCAGGAACTGCCGTCCTTCCGGACATCGGGAAGACCGAGAGAATCATACAGTTCGTTTCAGCTTACGATAGACAGCAGCAGACGCTACGACCTACTCCAGCGCTTTGAACCTGACACGTGACCACGTGCTCTGGGAGTCCCTATAGGCACCGCCCGAAGGTCACGCGGTACTCATCCTGCATTGGGTTGACTGGGATGGCACGCAGCGTCCGCAGCGGTCCATCCATCGCAATTCGAAACGAAGTATCGAAGCGAGCGGAAAAACGGCGTTTCAAAACCGCGACGTGTACCGCATCCGCCGTGTGCGCGGAGTGAGGGAGCAATATTACACCAGGAAACTCATATTTGCATAACCACTTCACCGCGTGGCCTTCTACACTCCGAAGTCCTCCTCCTCCTCCCAGACCAGCACGTTTCCTAAATCCACCTGCGCGAAACGGTACTGCATGCGCACTCTTGTCGATGGCTCGCACGATCCTTTACGCGTCTTCGTTTCATTTTTTTCTTCCTTCACGTTTTTTGCGGTTGGAGTGGTCCAAGGTCAGGTTACGCGGAAACGCCGTAATATCTCTGACCTCGCCATGAGAGCATCGAGTGCCTCGTCGGCGAGTTCAAGAGCTGGAGACGCGCGTAAGCCAGTTATGCCGCGCGATAGGTCGCTTTGCGCGGGGACAGACAGCCCCCGAGGTCACTCGTGGGGTCGGAGACCGGCTCGGGCGTGTAACGTATCAATGGCCTGACGCGTAGTGAGTTAGTGACCTGGTTTGCCGTACCGTCACCCTTATTTTTCTTAACTCTCTGTCGTGTACGGTTGGTCTCCCTGCGCGACGGCAACGCCCGTTTTTGTAGACTCACACGCATGTCCACGAGGAAACGTTCGGTTTGCGATATGATGGTTGAAGTCTCTCGATAGTTTTGAGAACACCAGATTTAATCCACCCCCCCCCCTCTCCCTTCCCCTCCCGGGCACTTCCCGGTTGATAGCGGGTTCTGCGACTTCCAATACACCTAACGTCATTTTTTTTTTTAGAAACTTTATTTTTAATTTTTTATTTGCAAGACTGCTGGCGGCCACGCGGGTGCCTTTCCTCTTTGAGGACAGCATATGTAGGCAGATATTCCGGTGGAGTTGTGTCTGATGATTTATGTAGCACTTACTTTCAATATACTTCTAAAGCCTGCTATGCTTTCTTACAGTAGTCACCTCTGTCGCAGTGTTAGACATCTGCCAAGTTGATATCGCCTTCCAGTCTAGCTGTGTTGAGGTTGTCTTGTCAAGGCTGCGCTTTCGCGTCGCCTGCCAACACGCCTCTCGCTCCAGCTGCGTCGCCCGCAGTACCGTGAACGCTTCTCTAACAGTAACTCCACTTTTTAATTTAAAAAAAAGGATGACGATACTTTGCAGCGTAAATAGGGACACGTGGACTGGCGATAATAATAGCGATATTAAAAACGACCGTAGCCGGGTTATTTTCAGCCCACCAATCTGAGCTGCACTGAGTATGACATTTTACTTTTCCAGTGTCACTAGAGATCACATAGTTCGGTCAAAAACTTTTCTGAATGCAGAAATTTGTTAGGAAATCTCCAATAAATTGTAGCTGCTTGTGTTAAGCATTGCTTCTGCTGAAAATGATGGCATAATTTAGTGCATGACTATCGTATACGCCTTATGAATGATGTAGAGCAAATATACTACGCGCGTGAATTGTCCTCGTATATTTAAGAAACGCTAGCTTTTTCTAACTCTTCCTGACCGACTGCGGTTGACGGTTGAAGCCCTGCGCAAGTATATACGTGCGGATATTTTCTTTTCCGTCTCATAAACTCACGAGCAATGTCGCAATTTTGAGTAACTGTGCATATACCGTCTTTTCGGCATTCTTGAGAAGCACACGATAGCGAATGAAACAAAGACATAGCGAAAGGACCTAAAACATTCCACTTAGGAATGTCGAACAATAAGGTCATTGGGGTGCATCCCTTGCTTGCGTTTCCCTTTAAAAATATGTTCCGAAATTGACCGCCATAGCCGAGTCATCTGCTGCTCAGTGAGTACAGACTGAAACATCCACAATGCTTCCGCCTTTCGCATTTCACACCTTCATGATCGCCTTTCTTTACAGACGATAAGTGAGAACTTCCTCCGAGCTTACTATGTAAACAAAAACAAAACTTTTTTCTCACGTAATTTGGTCCGCCATGTTGGTAGCTTATCCATTATCCTTGGGGCGTTACCTCCATCTTGTTAATTTTGCACCGTATACACCTTTTCTACGTGGGCGCCGCCATCTTTAATTCTGGAACTTCCGGTATGCGTGAAAACATCGCTTTCTTCTCGCCTCGACAATAGAACGTGCTAACATGTTTAATTGCAATTGTCAGTCGTTCTTGTTATGACCCTTCTATAAGTTTTTTACTTATTCAGGGCTGTAAACCCTTGCTTCTCTTTCGGAACGCATACCGGATATGGAGACAACGTGGCTGGGGTCGAGGCTAAAGGAAAAAGGTCTATAGATGGTATAGTGAAGCTGTGCTGATAGTAATTGAGGCAGAGGAGATGATGAGAGAGCACGCGACGGAACAGCAATCTCTGGTTGGAATGATTAGTAAGTAGACGACAAACTAGCTGCCTTGTTATCATTCCAACCAGAACTCGGTGTTCCGACATTGCCGCGCTCTCTCGACTCCCCTCTCCCACAATTTCTACCCGCATACTCCGTTGGCCTATGAGCTGGAAAGGCAGTGAAGGTAGAAAGCGCGAACCCGCTCTCCCAGCTCCGAAATTGTTTCTGGTCAAGAGATCCGACCGGCAAAGAAACTCAACAGTCACGTACAAGAAATACAACGAATTAAGGAACTCGATGTGCATAAAAATTCAAATGAGTCAGCACATTTAACGAGTCAACAGATCCAACGAGTCAAAAGTCCAACGGGTCAAGTGATCCATGGAGTAGAAAGACCGAACGAGTCAAAAAAGTCATGCGATTCAAAAGATTCATAGCGGATCAAAATGTCAACCCCACAACGGATTCGGGTTGTTTGACATAAGTTCACTATCAGATGAGGGCGATAGTCAAGGAATTCCTTTAAACCTCTTTTTGTTTTGTTTTCATTTTTGTTCCAAAACACGGTTACCATAAGGCGATGTTTCGAGTTGCCAGTTGCGGTTTTTAGCAATCCTAAAAAAATAAATAAAAATAACCATTGATAAAAAAAAAAATTTTTTTGTTTTGTTATGGCATTGCGGCTTGTCAATTGTTGCGCGAGTTTTGAGACGCGTCGAGGTTTCCCGTGTTACGTGCGGCTCATTGAGTTTATAGAATCGAGTGGGTGCGACCGTAAGTATTTTTGGAGAAGCCGATATACGCTGCGTCTTTGGAGGGGAAAGGAGTTGAGAAGTCAGGATTAGATTTCCTGGGTTGTCGGACCTCTTGACTCGTTGGAACGAGAGTCAGGAGATCCAAAGTAGGTCCAGTGGTCCAACGAGTCAAGAATTTCAACGAGTGAGATCTATGAGCCAAGAACTCCAACGAGTCAAGATGCCCAATAGTGGATCTTTTGACTCTTTGGAGTTTTTGACACGGAATCCCGTGAAACGAGCCTGGCTAGCACGGAAGCTCGTCCTGCGGAAGTACCATTGTAAGTCGCTATCTTGTCCCCTGAAACGTCACGCTAGCCACGCAAGCCCAAAAACATCTCGGCCTCATTACATTTCTAGTGCAAGCACCCAGATTTTAGACTACGAGAGTATACACCGTGCACAAAGACTGCCAGTAGCCCAGTAGAGGGCCGTTCCTCAATATCATACTTTAATATTCTGTACCATTCGATACGCAGAACAGGAAACTGAGATGTAAAGAGTCTTTTTCGTCTTTGAGCAGTGGTTTCTCCGATCTGAAGACAGCCACCGATGACGCCGATCACCGCCAAAGGCTTCAATGATGCATCGAGGAGGACCGACCATGAAAACGCGAACCGGTCCTTTTCCGAGAGCAACCAACGGATCGGGTTGCATGAAACGCCGGACGAGCTGAAAACGGAAGAGGAAGGGTGTTTCGTACGAGTGAGGAGGAAGCCTCCGAGGAACTTCAAGCAGGGGAGGGGGCGGAAGCACGGTCTGTGACCCACAGCCAAAGGCAAAGCATCCAGCAATCGGGGGATATCGCAGAGGGGGGGAAGACCGGCCATCGCCGTACGGCAGCTCGTGACTGCAGTTTAGCCACGCTCTTCGCAATCAGGAAGTTGAGGACGAGAGAGAAAAGGAGAGGGAGAGATGGGAGACCAGGCATCTAAGGCAGCTGGTAGCCGGCGTTCTGCAGGCAGCTAACCCAAAAGAGCCTGCCTCGTGGGGAGACTTCTTTCCAGTCATCTTCCTCCGTTTGATTGCTTCTGTGGAACCGGAGTTTTATGGCCGGAGACACAAACACAGACGAGTGCCCGGCAAGCGCGCTCGTTCTCGGTCGAAGGTGCTTCGCCGGTATCTTTCTTCCTTCTGATATAACTTCTTCATCCTCTTGTTGTTCGGATGCTCGCGCTGGTCTTGGCCTCGAATGTTCCTGGCTGTTGGGCCGTGCAAAAGAGGCATGTAAACGCTTCGGAACGATGCTTGTTCGTCCCGCATCTAGACAAAGAGCGCTGAAGAGCATACTGTTGTTACCGTTGACTCCTTGTAACTGCCTCCGGTGCCGAGTGGATAGTGTGTGTTTCTTGTCATGTGCGATGCGATCCGGAGCAATGCGAAACTCGGGACGGATGAATGCAGGGAGCGGCTTGTCTGTTGTGGCGATCATGGTACGCGAGAGCATGCCTGTCGACTGACTCGGGCCGGAATAGTGGCGCGCCTGTTCGCTAGTAATCGGTGCAGCTGAAAAACACAAGACAAGAAATAAGCAATTAGAACATTTGTAATAACACATGAAACAAAATAAATATTAAGAAGTTTTGCTAAGCGCGCTCCGAAGTGAGCAACTATGGAATCACAAAAGCCACTTTTTTTCCCCATGCGTTCTTTTGTTAAGTAAGCTTAATTACAATCCGTTTGACCGCAACATGCGTATTTAAATGGAGGCTAAACTTAAGCTTGTACTTTTGGTTCCAATTACCATCTTCCTATTCGTTTTCCACGATCATGTCAACAACACAAAGAACCACTCTAGAATTGCATGAATTCGGAACGCATATTAAAGCAGTATTGTTCGTGCGAAAGCAAAGCAACTTTGTCGAGAACCAAAGAAACAATGATGGAGTCAGTTTAGTGTTTATCAAATGAGACCAGACGTTTTGGACGGTACTAGAAATGACGATGTGTAAGCCTAGCCCGAATGGCCTCGCCGGTGGAACAAAGAGCGACTGTATATATGGTGTTCTCGCGCGTTATTTGGTTTTAAAACCATTCGTATAAATAAACCAATCAGCAGAGGGCATTGAAACTTTTACCCAAATGTGTATTAATGTAATGCATTTATTGTACTAAAATTGCATAAATGTAGGTTTTAAGAAAAAGTAAGCCTCAAGAAAACACAGTTTTTTTTTTCCTGTGCACAAGGAGGAAAACAGCAAAAACCTTCTGGCTGACGCTAGTGCTCCCTAATAGACCTATAAATGCACCACTTACACACAACTTCGTAAAAAGTTGCGATGTACTCCGTTCTTTGGTTTATTTATGCGAATGTTTTACTCCCGAATGCGCTTGAGAACACCCTGTATAACGTACCAAGTCAAAACCGGAATAAGCCAAAAACTGTCCTGAACGCGAGAAGCATGGTAAATGAAACTGTCAGTTATTAAGCAGACGTTGATCGAGTATTGGCGACACCAGCGACATCGACGGCACCTAGCGGCTAAAACAGAAAACTGTGTGCGGCTAGTTCGATCGCTCACCTGCAGACTTCTTGAGTGAGCGAATCAGATATTCATAGCGCCTGGCGGTCTCAAGAGGAAGCCGTGAAAGTATAGGTTCAAAAACACGCCAGGAAAATCGCCAGTGATTCCCTCGCTATTGGTATCGGAGAAACTTGCCTCGCATTCTTCTGTGACAGAGAGCCGGGCCATCCCCTAAGGTTACACAATGTCGAGAAACCATCGCCTAGCCAGTGGAAAGGACGTTACTTCAACTCGGTAATTAGCGTTGCTGGATCTCTTTTTGATTATGCGTCGGAGGTATTGAATGTACGGTGTACGAATTAAGTTAGAAAAAGCCACGCTTTTTGATGAGATTCGCCGATCCTCTGGGAAGAAGCACAACTGTTGTCAGTTGTGCTTCTCTATTCATTCATTCTTATCCATTGCTTCGAATATTATTCTATTCGAAACTGACAAGTTTCGAATAGAATGAAAGCTGGGGTCAAGAAAAGTGGTGTATGACTGAGTTACTTTAATAGCGAGTTTTAGTGTTACGCATAGGAGTAAACGCGAGCAATGTGCGTTAGCTTTGCGTGTTCCACTTTGCGCATGCGCGTCGTCGCCATTCGCCAATCTAAGACGCAGTTTGGGGCTCCGCGCACGCTAAGCGTGGAACACGCAACGCTAGCGCAAACACGCAGTGCTTGCGTTTTCTCGTGTGCGTATTCAAGAGCCCACTGATGTCGGCGGTGTGTAATAGGATGAATCGCAATCGGTCACTCGCGTCGTTTTAATTTCGCTAGCTTTGTTGGGCATGCCTTCTTCGAATAAACTTGTATCTTGCTAAACGCTTCCCTAAAATTCAGGGTGAATCAACAATGTTTTTGTCTTGTTTATTAAGTGATCCTCGATGATCATTTTAATCAAGGGGTCTATCCCGTATTGAGACATTCCATACATTTTCTTTTTCTCTCTCTCTTTTTTTTTCTTTTTTGAGCATGCAGTAATTAACATCAAGTACTCCGCGTATAGTTTTTTTCCAATGCCGACGATTCATCTATTTTTGACCAACAAGATATCTTACATTGTGTATTCTGAGAACATAGCTTAAATTGTACAATTAGAGTGTACGAAAAAATCGTTTTCCCAATAAAATAAAATATATAGTCACTGAACGCTTAACGAAATACGCCCAGTAAAAAAAAAACACAACGCAAAGTTTTATTTTATTAATCACATACCGCTATAAAATATAGGCAGTTAATGGCTTCGTTCACCAAATTACGGCCATTAACATAACTCCACCGTGGCGTCAGCGCGTCGTCAACCATAAAACTCAGGTCTTTACAGCGTGACCTGAAATAAAGAGATACAGAAACAGCTTTTGATTGCAGAACGATGAAGTCGGAAGATAGCAAAGATGGAACAATGATGTTTTAAAGAGGAATGAACTAAGAGAATTTATACTCCGTATAGGCATGGCTTTGTGAGTATTTCATCAACTGATAATGAGAAGGGCTATTTAAAAGAAAGAATAAAAAAAGCAGTGAAGGGATAACAGAACATACTACTGAATGAGAAAAGTGTTATTGAAACAGCCTCTATACTTCGTCTCATCCTACGACGGACTAAAGGCCCAAGCCACGGGCCGCCAGGTCCAATCCCTTTCCACGCTGAACTATGACACGCTTAGCATTGATTAGGTTTGGACGAATACTAATGCTCCGAATCCAAAAACGCTGCGTCATTTTTATAGCTTCGACACTGCAAAGAGCCAGTACGTCGTGGCTTTCTTTGGAATGTAAAATTGTTGAGTCACTCATTGCTCGATCCGAACCACTGTCCGCCCATTCCCATCAGTGATTCGAGACGCGGGCACCAATACGTGCATCGAAGCGAAATACCACGCAATGTCTAAGTGGCTCGTGATTGGATCTGGCGGTTCGTAGCTTCTGCCTTTAGTCCACCGTAGGGTGAGCCGAAGTATGAATAAAAAATCATTATAAAAACAAACATAAAAAACTCGCATTTTAAAATCGTTTTATAAGAATATGTTTTTGATGCGACCTTTGAACATGATGTTCCTCTTGTGCATACGTGTATGTGGATGAAACATCAGGAAATAAGACGTTTTCCAGGGAATGTTGGGATCTTGAGGTATACGCATATAGTGCACAAGACCTTAAAGCCCGACAACCAGTTCGCGCTTTCCACTTTTCCCTTGCTTCCTCCTTTCCCCCTTCTACCCTGCCCACCGTTGCCGGTTTCCTCCTCCCCCATGGTGGGGAGAATCTTCTGCCTTGCAGAATCTTGAGTCTGGTCGTCGACCTTTAAGCAGGGGTCTCCAAACGTTTTGGCTAAGGGGCCGGATTGGGGGTCGGTCGCAGTCTCGAAAGCCCGAATGTAACTATAAAGAAGTAAAGTTAAACCAACTAAATGAATAGTTCTCTTTCTTTCTTTTTTTTTGCTATTTTTGTGTGCGCGTCGTGGCGCCGTTTTTTTTACACGCGCTTCTTTTTGCGCCGGTAGCAGCACCAGGCCTACTGGAAGCGAGTTGCGGACAGGGCATCATTAGAAGGATGGTCTCCAAACCCCGCGGGCCGGGATTTGGAGACCCCTGTCTTTAAAGGGGTGCTCCGGCAAAATATTGCTGGTCATCGATTTTTATACAATTTTCACCACGCATTAAATACCCCTGAGTATGTGTACAAAATATATAATAAAAATAGTACCTTTATTTCCAGACAACGAATTTTGAAGTCTATACGCGTACACCTCCGAATCGCTGGCTGCCACTTTACTGGCAACAACGAGCGCTTGTGGCGTCAAATGATGTATGCGAGAGCAGACGACGTTCTCTCCTCCACGGCGTTGTGCGTTGTAATGATAGTGAGCATCTTTGGTTTTGCGGATTGTGTCTAGTTTAGGCTATTTGCGGCATGCGATAAAGGGTGGGGAGAATCGGCGCGCAAAGCGAGCGTGCCGTCGGGAGACGTTCGTCAGTTATTCGTTTCAAAATTCGCTCCATAGAGTTCAGCCTTAAAAGGCTGAACTCCATGGACGAATAACTGACGAACGTACCGCCCGCCGGCACGCTTCGTTTTCCGCGCGCGACGTAGCAGCCACTGTGCTGATTCCACGCGCAGAGCAAAAGCCGACGGGCAAAATTCGTCGATTTTTCGGAGCATATTCGTCCCATGGAGTTCAGCCTTTAGGGTGAACGGAGTATAGGCCCGTAGCTCTCAAGTTTTGAGCAGCGCTCCAGGCGAGCAAAACATAATATTTGGCTCGCGTTTCGAACATGCGTCAATGCGCTTCCCCACTACAGTTTTTTACACTCCGTTCTATTATAAGTGCCAGCGTAGCAGAGGCTAGTACAAGAGTGAGCTCCGAGATTTCAGTGCCCCTGCCAAGCACGCGCGCTCGTGCAGTGCGAGCATCGTTCAGGGGAACATGCTTTAGCTAGCTTTAGCAAGTATAGCCCCGGCTTCGCTACCAAGTAAAGTGAAACATACGGGCTCACGGAAGCTATGAAAGAGAGCAGTAAAATAATAAAGCTGAAAGAAATGCTTAATGGCAGGTTGAGGCCGTGAGCTGCATAGTTCTTTTTATTTTAGTGTTTCTAGACGTTTTATTTTTGGCGCGTCTACAGGTGCAGACAGATGCTTGCATTCGAACGTGAAATGTGCAAAATCGAACGTTACAGCGCCGCCTGGATGGTGCTGCCAGCATAACATGGTCGCGTCTTGCGGACGCGCTCGCGCTCGCGCCACCTGCCCGAGAGCAATGGGTCTATAGACGGTAGTCGAAAGAGCAGTTCCGATCAGTTCGGTAAGATGCTATGGCTGTTTTACTGTTAATGTCGTAGATATCAGACATCTGTAGCAAATATTAATACACATTGCCGGCCGAAAAGCGAGTTCACCGTGGTATTCCCAGGGCGCCATAATTGACCGCGGTGTTTGCAGCGCTAGGCTCCGAACGAGTCATCACTTATTTTCTGGAGAAGAATTACAATCTTGGTAGGTGCGCAATGCACGTTGCAGAAGCGTTGTGGAAGCTTTTCCTCAGCTCGCGCTGAGAAGGAACGAACTCAACTATGGCCGCCAGTGAGGGTTTCGGACACGGCCTTCCGAAATCTCTTCGGCGAACGACGTCGACCCACACTTTCCTCGACGTCGAGTTTTTGAGGAACTGGTGAAAACGCACGTCCGGGTTGCGAGCGGGTTGTTTGCGCAACCCACAGCACAGCAAGTTGTCCTCGGCATTGCACTACGATGCCAATCTCTTGGGCTCCTTGCATTTCGGCATTACGACGCGCTTGAGCGAGCAGGGAATCAATAATATTCGTCCGCTATCGCTGAGGAACGCTTACAAACGACGGCCGCTTAAACATAACATAACAAGCAGAAATTGTCCGCTGGGACTGCTGAAAACGAAGCCGAAGAGCACGGCGAAAGAAGTGGCAGTACGAACAATTATAACCTTCTTGAGTACGAACATATGACGTCGGGGCACGAGGTTGTTTGACAAACAGCCAACCGGCTGAATGCCCGCTGAGAAGCACGCTGGTAGCATTTTTAAAAGGCTTCTTGCACCTGACGTCACTTCCGGTTGGACTCGAAATCGAAACCAACAATGTCGTCTGTTATAGTGCTTTGGCACCATATTGGAAGCATTTGCCGTCTTATTGCGGCAACAGTTGTGGACTCATAGAGCCGTCTTTGTGTAACCACATTTCAGAACATTTTTTTCTCTTATTCAATCGCTGACACGAAGTGGTCTATAAACACTTAGTTGGGCTATGAAGATTTTCTGTCGAGGTAATACAGTTAATATAATAATCTAAAGCGAAAGGCATTTGGCCGCTTCGGAAGGGCAGGGCATAGGAGCGGACATCGGCGGTCGTTGGTGGTCCCGATGAGCCCATATCGCTGAAGACGCCTTACTATGCACAGACAAGTAGCAGAACATCACCTGTAAGGTCTGTACCTCGTTATTTTCTTTCTTACTTTGCAAAGTAAAATTTAAAAAAACACCAGAATTGTGTTGACAAAATGAACTTAATATTTTTTGGCAAGCGCTCGAGCAACTTCAACCTTATCGCGACAAAACAAACACGCCTAACCTTTCGTCTGCTTTCTTTGTCATCTCTTTTGTTGCTTTCCTTGTTGTTCTTTTTCTCGGAACCGGAGATGTTAGCACTCAGGATTTGCCGCGTTCTGCTCCCGCCTTTATCCTCCAGGTGGAGGTTGTGCAGGCGTATCCGGCGGAGCCATTCATAACGTCGGCAAACCGATTGCTCGAGCGTCGCCCTGTCCTGGTTCCTAATGATTGCCGGAATTCTAGAAAAACCAATACCGCTGGACGCAGCTCCGTTGTCTCCGACTTTTACGGCTGGACCAGTTTAAACCTCGAGTGAGCGGACAAACTACAATGCGAACACGGCCCCAAAGCACACAAACTATAGCTAGTACACTCTAGCATAGCATAGGGAGCCTTCATGTGCGCTTTGCTAGGGTGATTCCACCCTTTGTAATACCGCTCGCCGACAAACCAGCAGCCATTTTGGTTCTCGGCGATAATCCGTGGGGCTTATAACCCTCCCGGAAACAAGCACCTTATCTCACAAGTTCGGAGCAGCGTTGTGGAACCTAGTGACACTAGTGGAACCTACGGATGGAGGATTAGCATTTTCCCCTCGGATGGGAGGACCGATGGACACAAAGGCCACTTTCCGGCGCACGGGGAAACAATGAGAGGAACAAAATGGCGGTGGAAGTGGGTGTAGGAAAGGGAAAAAGGCAGTTGGCATCACTCTATGCAAAGCGCATATGAAGGCACTCCAGCATAGCATAATAGCGACGAATGCGGCATTCTGGAATGCCTCCAGCATGGATTCCGGCACGCTGGAGGCATTCGGAATGCCTCCAGCATGGATTCCGGCGGGTTCCGGTGAGATTTACGAACCGGTAGCGGCGTTGCATCATGGTCTCGTGCAGGAACCCTATGCCGGTTTTAGAGTGGATCGCGGTTTCCATTAGTGTAATATTTTGGCAGTGCTCGTATTTAGTTGGTGTGAATCGATATCAGTAATTTATTTTGGTTAAACTTTTGACCGGAATTACCCTTTGAACGTTTTTCTTCAATCACATTATTGAACACGTTTCAATATTCCCCGAGGTTGAAGATTCGTCAGCCGATCCCAGTGTCGATGTGCGTGCTGCGAGTGTTGGAACTGTGAAGCTTTCCCAGCTAAACATTTCCATTAGACCCAATGGAAATTCTAACTGGTTTTAATTGGAATCAATTGGTTTAAGTGGGTTCCAATTGGAAGCACACTAGCCAATGGGCTTCACCAATTGGAATAATTTTCCAGTTGGAACCTGGATAGGTTCCAAATGGTTTATATTGGTTCCTATTGGCAGTGACCAATTGGTCGTCCGAAAACCTAACTACTACCACTGGGAAATTTCATTTGAAATCTAATAGGAATTTTCAACAAGGTTTACTTTGTGAACCAAATCATTCAATTTACCGAGACTTAATGAAACAAAACTGGCGCTATTATGGCCGACTTGAATTACACGATCGCGTCACTGCACGCACACGCTATAGACGCAGCAACGGAAGAGAGGAGGAGACATGACCCTGCGCTGATCGCCGCGGATGGTGCACCGTCTGGGGCAATCCATGGAGCGACCTCGGTCTTGACCCCTAGAGAGGAGTCAGCCAAGGTTAACCGCATTACCGAGAGGAGGCAAAAGCTGAAAAGTAACAAACGCACAGAAAACACGAACGCTAGTCAATTAAACTCGTCGGATTGTCCATTTTCTTCGCAGTGCGTGCAGGCAGCATATCGTGCGAGTTTCCCCTCGTTACGCAGGCGCCCAAGCTCGTGAATTAAGTGGACGTGACTCGGCGCCTTATCGTGATCGCGCCTCGAGTACGTATACGCGTCGTAGTAATCAGGCACTACTTTGTGTTCTTTTTTTTTTCTTTCTTCGCGCTATGTTATTTGTTTGCTTGTTAAGAAAGCCCGTATGGCACGCCGGAACCGGCACCTGCGGCCAGACACGTGAACTTTGACACGCCCTGAATATGATAGCGGGTGATAACATCTCGTCTTCGCGCGATGTGCTATATCAGCACCGTAATGCTGGCACACTTACATATCCGTAGCGGGTTATGCAGGTGGTTCGAACGAAATCGCTTCGAACTAAATGGAGAAAATTGGTTTCGCAAGCTATACGGCGCTGCAGTTTACAGGTCCCGGGAAGAAGCAATAAAAATATCAAACGTTTCCATGTTTCAATAAAAAAAATAAAGAAGGAAAAGGTGCGGTAGGTCATCGGGGGATTTCTTGCATAGCGAACGCGAATACAAGATGCTTCAAATATAATATTCTTCCCAAGCAAAGCTTGCAAGAATGCAAGTTATTCAAACGCTCTTTAGGTTTCGAGTACAAGACTTCATTCAACGCGCGGATATCATCATCATCATTATCATCGCCATTCTTCCTCTTCTTATGGTTATTATTATTATTAAAATTTACGACACCCTGAGAGCTCATATGGACATTTTTCTCAGCCATTAAAAGTTCTTGAAAGCATTCTTGTGTAAGACTATGGTGAGGTGTAAAAATAATATCTGTGGCAGGTGCCTTCAATGCAAGACCCAGATTTGTTACAATTTATTTAGGAGACATTTATATCCATTCGGTGCATGCATTGTTTAATACGCCGAGAAACAGAGAGAGGAGAAGACGGGAGTGTGCGGGGACATCAGAACTAATACCTCCTAAATAACAAAGCCATAGTGCTGATAGAGATGACGTCATGAGCGAAGGCCAACGCGGGTCACAAATTGGACACGACGATTGCGTCGATGTTTGGCTCAAACTCGACTCGAAGCCGAGTGCTAACGCAGCACTCGTTTCCAATCCGTGCCCAGCGTTGGCCTTCTCCGATGACGTCATCTCCTTCGGCACTACGACTTTGTTATCTAGGTGGCGCTGTCAGGACGCCGAGCTCTGGTTGGAACGATTCGTGGGTAGACCTATAAGGCTAGCGGCTTTTGTCTCCACTGCACTCGTCGAACGCATTAAAACGCGGAACGCCAGCGTCCGGCGTTTGGTCCTCACATTCGACGCCTTCGCACGACTGCAGTGGAGACAGGCAGCTAGCTTTAGATCATTCCGACAAGGGCTCGGCATTCTGACGCCCTCCCGTGCGCTCTCGTCTCTTCTCTCTACACTTTCTCGGATTTGTTTTTATTTTTATTAAACGCTGCAAGCTCCCAGCGGATATAAATGTCTACAAAATAAATTGTAGCAAGCCTGGGTCTTGTACTTAAGGCACCTGCCACAGATTCTATTATTTGTTTACACATGACATAATTCTCAATCGCTCGCAATTACTGTAAAACCCTCCATTTCGGCGGCCCATATATTTTCGCGAATCGGTCACAGAGGACACAACCGCGGCCATTAAATTTCGCGAATTTTAGACGCCCGCATTGAAACTCTTAAAAAGACCAAAACTTTTCGCGTGCCTTTAAATTTCGCGATTTTTTTAAATTCGCGAATTTCGCGAAAATTAAGGGCTCGTGAACATTAAGTGGTTTACAGTATTCTGGAATCTCCAATAAATACGATGCAGGGCGGAAAAATTGAAGTACTGCCAAAGAGTTCAGCCTTTCCGTAGACACGTGGGCTATTCGGGGCACCTTAGAACGTAAATATATGAAGTATCTATGTACACCACGGAAGATTTGTACAACACATATTATATTCCCGATTCAACTAAATGTCAACTTATGCAGGGTGTTAAATATATATATATATATATATATATATATATATATATATATATATATATATATATATATATATATATATATATATATATATATAGATAGATATATATATATATATAACGTTTTTTTGTTTTGTTTTGTTTTTATTGCAAAATTTATCTACGCATTTCCGAACGCTCACTCTCCACCCGAAGGTAGAGCTAGAGGTCCGAACAAGATGACAAAGTTTCAACACGAAACGATATTTGATTCCAAAGTTCTAAGTAATTTTCTGAAAAACTGCAATGGGAAAATGGGGCCCATTTTCGGCCGTTTTAGGTTTCTGGCGCCATAGAGCTCCATGTATTCGAGAGCTCCGTCAGTATCATTTTCCTATTTACATTTTCAGAAAATCATTTATAACTTTTGAATAATATATCGGTTCGCGCTGAAACTTTAACATCTGGTGCGGACCTCTAGCGCTACCTTCGGGCGGAGAATGAGCGTTCGGTGATGCATAGTTTATTTTTGTGGTGAAACAAACCCTGTAAATATTTTTTCGGGGACACTCTGTACTTCTTCGTCGGACTTACCTCGGACAAATATTATGTCCGAGTGCAATGATAATTTTTAAAAGTGCTTCCGCTGCACCAACAATTAACCGAGTAAACATTGTTCAGCGCCAAACTCGTGCTTGGGAGATTAGCAGTCCCTTAAATGATTAACTCAATCCTCAGTCAGTTTTTTTTTTCATTGTGTGACATAGTAACATATTCCCGACATTAAGCCAGCTAATATTATATACGTATGTGTGCGTTAATTCTTTACGTGTTTGTCAACGTTTTGATAATATGACGAGCAGCAATCTCGCCGTGACATGCCGAGCATTTGAGATACTTAAGTCATACCAAGGTATTCGAGTACGGGTTTATGTGAGTCACCTCGCTATACCTGGCCCAAATTTCATTTTTATGTATTTTTTTGTCACTATACAAGCGGAGAACACGTTAGGCCTGCATATGTGGCAATTAAACTAATATATTATGCTTGCAAAGTTGTGCAATATACTGTTGCTATTGTGAACTCACACACCCTTGAAGGTATGTGGATGGCCTACCTGACCATCCACATACCTTCACGGTGAGAAAAGGGCTACTTCAATACAGACCACCACCTCTCAGGTCTTGCTCCAAAGTCGACCAAACAAACGATTGTGTTCGTTAAAAAAAAAAAAGAAGAAAAGCAGACGACGAGAATAAAAACTATAGCATGTGTATGCGTGAGACACGCCATGACAACGTGCCCTTCGTGGATGCCGCCCGCGTTCGTTACACTTACACCTCACATTTTCCGGTGTTGGCCGACGTCTCGACAGAGCCCCGTGAGCACAAAGCGTGCTCTGTCCTCCCTAAGACAAAAGGCCAGTGTCGCGGCGGCTGTCGCATGCGCCTTTACAATGGCCAGCTTGGGAAGCTGAGTCTGACCCACGGAATGCTTCCTTTTTTTTCCTTTTTTATAGGCGAAGAGCCTGGTGAGCCCGTGGCACCGTGACCTTGAAGAGTTGGTCGTGTCGCAGAGAACTATAAGCGCCTTGTTTTTGCGGTATTCTTGTATAGGCGAGCGGTGTCTAAGGAGGGGGGAAGCTCGAATTAGCCATCAAGGTAATGAGGCAGGCGACTGGCGGCGGAAAGGCCACGGAGCTGGTTTCCTAGCTGAGCCCTTCCGGAGGATGGCACTGATGATGCGGTTGCTCTATAGGTTGCTGCACAAGACTCGGAAGCGTTGTTTTGCTTTACGGTAATGCGCTGCAGCGTTATGTGCATCACGCCGTTCAATGGACAGCCTTCGTCCGGGCAGCTGTGACTGTGGAATGTTAGACAATACCGGACGGACACAAGTATCACGCTTGTCACGTTTTTCGGCCAAGACAGGGGTTGAGTCTCCAAGGGTCGTCGAACTAAGACTTGATATTTGGTGCGTGTTCTTTCAAGTTGAGACGTGCCTGCCATATGTTCTTGAGTTTTCTCATCTCGCCTGCGTCCTCACACTTACTTCAAACTGGATTTCTAGACTGAGCCCATATGAAAATAAAAAGAGATCATGGCTGCGACATTTCATGATCTCAGCCATGATCTCATAAAAGGAGATCATGGCTGGGTACACGGGTGCGAGTTATGCAGAATGAAGCATAATAAAGTAAGCCTTATGATGTTGTCAACAGGTGAGAGTTGGTCATAAATATTTGGCTCTCAGGTTGGACACATTCACCCGATGATTCCACATGAATGTCGTCTCGATAGAGAGGAAGGACATAAACTTAAGAGAATATCACAGTAGGATTTTTATCTCCGATTCAGGATATTTACGAATCTAGATGGCCGCCATCGCTCTGGCTTGGCAAAAGGCACTTTGAAAGCCAAAGCCAATCTGACATGCCCTCTGCGCTTGTCGCCGACGCCTCCTCCGCATGAAATA
>JAZHYW010049970.1:0-19179 GCA_037355805.1 Ixodes ricinus
TCTCGTAGGCAGCATGGAAACAAACATTGTTTCCAGTAATTATTTTTATGCTTCCGCAGAGTCATTCTTATGCACTGACTAGAAGGTTCCTACCGTCGAAAAATCGCTTTGCTTTCATATGTAACACCGATCTTACTCTGCAGCAGGCACGTAGCCAGGGGGGGGGGGAAGAAAGTCCTTCCCACCCCCCCCAAAAAAAATTTCTATTTTGCTGGGACCTCCTCTCCTCCTCATACAGCATTTTGTCATGGGCGGGACCTCCCCCCCCCCCACCCAAAACAAAATCCTGGCTACGTCCCTGCGCTGCAGAGAAAGAAATTTATGGTGGTCAGCGTGCTGAATGACAAAGACGACCTCCTTTCGTTCACCATTTTGCCTGACAAGCGCACCCCCTATAGTTCGCTGGAGTCGCGAATAGCTGAGCTGCTCAGTGAGGGCGGCCCCTGCTGTGGCCTTGCGCATTGGAGGTAGTCCCTAGAGTAAGTTGTAAGCAGGAACGGTGTCAAGAGCTCCAAGTGCTGGTACCGCAGAAAAAGTAGTTCCTACCTCAACGCTGCTCTTGCTTGCACCGGAAACTCTCGTCCTTCTGGTCCAATCATGATAGAAGTAGCGGTAGTGTCTTGAAAGCGGTTGGAAACGATCTTGCTCACCATGGCGTGAGCAGTAGTGTTCCCTCTCTTCTAGAGTGGCATGGCCCAGAACTCTCAGCGCTTTCTTGCATCCTGTAACTTCTTGCAGAGCATTAAAGACAGTAGTTAAGATCTTTATGCTCATCAGAAAGGACTCCGCATGCGAAACACGGGCCAGAAAATGAGATTACAAGGTTCGGCTCGCACCGGAAATGCAGGTTTAACTTTGAGATGTGACACAACATGGTGCCATCTTAGCGTAGGACTTGATATGCATTAGCATGAATGTTGGCGTATCTGCTTAATTATTAAAGTCGACGCACTCAAGTCGCATTTATGTAAACGTGGCAAACCTGGACGAGATGAACGGTAATTGAAGGTAACAATACTAGGCAGGATACTGAGGGAGAGGGGAAATGAGACAGCGCGGGGACATCAGAATGCCGAGCTTTGGTTGGAATGATTGGTGGGTAGATCTAAACCTAGCTGCCTTTGAGTTCATTGCACTCGTCGAACAAGTTAGAATGCAGAACACCAGCATCTGGTGTTTTGATCTTGCATCAGAATGTGTTCGACACATGCAGTGCAGACCAAGGCACCTGGCTGTAGGTCCACCCACTAATCATTCAACCAGAGCTCAGCGTTCTGACGTCCTCGCCCCGCACTCGTCTCTTCTCTCTCTCAGTTGCTTGGCGCATTTGACATACTGAAACCCGAGACAGGTAAAGGACAAACACAACTTCGCTATCCAGCAAATCGCCCCAGGCCACAAACATACTAGTAGCCCCTTCTCTTGGCAAATAGCACGCGCCCCTACAGCGCTCGCCGAGCGGCTGTGTTTTCACACCACGCTATTCGGGAGCTCGCGCTGCCACTTCGATACATGTTCTGAAGCGCGCGCCCGGAGCAGTAGAGGGCCTCTGAAAACGATCTACTAAAACTCTAGCTCCAACCGATCCGCGGGAAATCGGCGGAGCGCGTCGAGCGAGCCGCATAAGTTCTTTGCGCTGCCTTTTTCGAGTCACTGGCAACATTTCAGTTTCAATATTTGTGTTGGCGATGTTGTGGCAGTCACGAAAGCGATTGTGCCAGTGCTACGAAAGTTACGTGGATATCTCAGGGATGCGGTGCCGTTACAAGCGCCGTTACGAGTATCGAAGGCAGGCGATGCAATACAACGCGGTGCCGTCGCTCAACCACGAAGACGAGTCCGAGTGCGAAACAAGCGCTCGCTATTTGCCAGGGAAAGGGGCGATAGGTTAAAGCATAGCTTAGCAAGCCCACGGCAACAGTGGAACACTTCGTTCTGAACAAAGAAAAGAGTTCCGCTTACCGGACGTTTGAACTATCCGTAGCCCTTTCGCTGCCAGCCAACGGTCAATGACTAGACGCGGCGTCTCCCAGATACCGTTTGACACACTTGCACAAAGTACTAGTAAGAAACACCCATAATTGAGGTTGTTAGAAGTAAAAAATAACCGCGAACGTCGGAGCGACCACCAACAACCGGCCCCCCGCTCCGAACGCATAGCTATGGACGCCCGTCAAAAAGAAGTGAGCGGGGAGATTTTGGATGGTAGCTAGCGCCGCCTGCCCCATGCACCCTGTTTCGGTTTTGTTTTCAAAACCGAAAAAGATAAAATCGCTTTATCGGATACAAATAATACTCAAAACCACTAATATCATCAGAAACTTAATTTGAAACGTAGATGGGAGATAATGATGTCTCTCGTATTGGTAAAAAATCGCTCTTTATTTTTTTTTGTTGTTACAAACGATGCCGTAATTTTGAACATAATTATTTTTGCACTTGATTAAATAAAAAGATGGGCGACTTTAATTCACAGTATGATTGAAGTTATTTGTGTGCCTAAATTTTGTCAGTTTACCTGTTGATATTTGACAAACATTTTACGCCATATCGAAATAAAAGGGCACGGCGTTAGCGCCACCTGCCCCATGCACCCCGTTTCGGTTTCGGTTTCAAAACCTAAAAAGGTAAAATCGCTTTATCGGATACAAATAATACTTAAAACCACTAAAATCATCAGAACCTTAATTTGAAACGTAGATGGGAGATAATGCTGTCTCCCGTATTGGTAAAAAATCGCTCTTTATTTTTTTTTGTTGTTGTTACAAATGATGCCGTAATTTTGAACATAATTATTTTTGCACTTGATTAAATAAAAAGATGGGCGACTTTAATTCACAGTATGATTGAAGTTATTTGTGTGCCTAAATTTTGTCAGTTTACCTGTTGATATTTGACAAACATCTTACGCCATATCGAAATAAAAGGGCACGGCGAGATTGACGCGTTTTCCACCCACCGCAGATAACACGCCAGCTCGTTGTCCATTTTGAGCATTGCACGGCGATCCGGTACGCGAACAGTTCGAAAGCAGTCTGCCAGTGCCGTAGCCAGGAAATGTTTTCATAAAATCTTTTCCTTTGCTCAAACAATTAAAAAATATATATATTCAGGAAAGAAGAAAAGAAATTGCACAAACACACTTTTAGTGGCTATTTTTCTGTTTCTCAGGAGACAAAAATTCAACCTTTTTTTATCTCGTTCGTCCGATATTTAAAGAGGGGAACTTTAATGTGGAACAACGAAAAGACGCAATCATAAACTATGATAATGGGCTTTGAACAAAAAAAGTGCAGACAGGCTCACAAATTATTCCGGTGCGTTCACTTCTCTGCGGAACACTCGGATATCCACTGACTGAAAACTACGAAAGAGTGCCAAAGAATAGCGAAGTTTAGAATACGATTAAACATAAAAACTGCAATGCGCACCGCGGCAACGAGCAATGCGCAGGAACAATGAGCGTGACGCTCATTGTTCCTGCGCACATTCTTCAGAAATGATCGTGCTATGGTCATGTTTCGGGTTCTTTCCGTTCTTCATTGTCGTTTTACGAGAAAGCGGCAGAGAAAAGTACCAGCTTCTATCGTTTTCTGGGGTCTAAACATTTAGTGGAAGCCGCCGTCGGTCGATAGAAAGAAGCGAGAGGACCCTTTCGGGGCTGTCTTGGATGTTCCCGTGAATGTTCAGAAGCGCAACCCCTGTACTCCGTTCACCCTTAGCTGCCAGACTAGAACCTCTGTCTTCAGCGCGAGCTTTCTGCCCTTGGTGACGCAATTCTGAACGCGCAGGCGCGCACAAACAAAGCACAGCGGCAGCCAGCGAGCTCGCGCTGAAGGCGGAGCTTCTGGTTTGAGCTTAGATTGAAGTAGCAAGCGCTCCTGGGACGTTGAAGCCCTCAGGTATGGCTTCCGTCTTCGGAGTCTCGAGAACGAACGTTTCGTCTCAGCGGTGCTAACGGGCATGGTGGCCAGAATTTGCAGCAGGCGGTTTACATTAGAGTACAAGACCTGGGGACCAAGGCAAGTTGTCTCTACCGCTGAGACGCGCTAAGCGGTGCGGTCCCTTTACATCTGTGTCCAAACCAAAACTTCCTCAGACAGTTTGTTTAATGAAACGAATGCTCCGCACAGACTGGTGATTTGCCCAAAACCGAGGATTGCGACATTGAAACCGACGTCGCATGGCCATGACATCGCTCTCGCACAGGGCGGGCGATGCTGCCTGACGTGAATGTGCCGACTCTGTTGGAGACGTTGATGGCACGCTTGAAGTTGTAGGTCAATAATTATTCTTGAAAAAAAAGCGTTAAGCGACAGCTTTGGCTATTGAACTGATTTTTGAGAGTCTATATACGTAAAGGAACTTTCACGACTCACGTGTTGAACGCAAGATTATAAACATCACCCACTGCAGCGATTAAAGAGGTAAACTAAGTACGCTTTGAAACCAAAGAATTCTGAGCATTCCAAAGTGGCTTCCACGTTGCATATGCTGCCGCTTTTCTCTCCCGATTCTTTTTTTTTTTTTTACATTTCGGTTGGCGTATTACTGAAACTAAAGGAGTACAGGCGAGTGACCCCAAAAACAAAAAAAAAGACGGGACGAAAAAAAAAAAAGCTAAGCTGTTTGTTATTTTGTCGTCCGGTTTGTAGGGTTTGCAAAGTCAGAGTATTGCTATTTTGAAATTTTGTTTTGCTGCCCAGGTAGTGGCGTGGAGTCCTTGGGACTTAAAGAGTAGGGGAACTTTAGTCAAGCCGCCTGCCTTTTCCGAGGCGAGGCCAGCGTCCTTCGAGGTCAGGATTTCGCGGCTTATGTGACGTCAGGAGCGGAGTCATTCGCACCTGCGAGCCTGAAGAAAGGCTTCGGTTGCTAATAACACTGTCGAGTTCGGCGTGAGCTCTTCGGAAAGCCGGAGCCGGACTTCTATTTCTCACGCTCACGCAGTCCACGGACAGTGTTGCCTTCTTCGTTTTGCTTTGGAATGTTGTGGGTCCGGCCCCTCGCCGAAGTGGGTTGTCGAACAGAAAGAGAAGCACACACAAAACAAGAAAAAAAAACTGGCAATGGAAAAGGGAAAGAGGAAAATTATGAAATTTCGGGGGTGTTTCGACCCTTGAACACGCACTGGCTACGCCACTGTCTGCTTTACCACCGCGGCTAGCGCGCTCCGACGAGCTGCCACTTTGCGCATGCGCGTCTTCGTGGCAACCGCGTCGTCTTTACACGTACCGTATGTCGGCTTCCCAGATGGTACCTTCTCGTTCTCGTGGTTTGGACACGCTTCAAAACAACGATTCGGGGCAGTGGTTAGCAGTTCGAAAACAAACAAATGTTGGGGTGCAGACCAGCATTTATTTTCTCCAAAATCTCACACAAATGTGACAAAACACAAATCATACTATCGCGTTTGTCGAAGATAGCTGCTTGGCAGATTTGCCGGAGTCGTGCCAGGCGACTCTGGTGATTCCGCCGGAATGCTTTGATGAAATCGATATTCCATAGCGACCTCATTCTGACAGAAGGCCAGTCTGTTATCATCATAGTAGGCTTTCACCACGCCGATTCAAGAAACTGACACCGAAGAGAGCGGACGAAGCCTAATTACGCAATGTACGCGTTTGAAATTGTAGCGCACTTCACAGAACCTTTACGAACAATGCGAAATTCAGTCCCACTTTCATCGCGTACCGCTACTATCGTTTACCTAGCCGAGACACTCCAGATGAAAATTTCTGGCCGGCAAATGGTTCAAATGTTTCGCTGGGTCCACCGTTCTCGTACATTCGATGACGCTTGTTTCGATCGGAACGGCGGCCAATGCGAACGACTAGCACATAATAAAGTATAGCACACACATTAGGTCATACTTAATTCTAATGAACTCTACCTTTGGCGCGTCACGAAGCTTCCCGCTTTTGCCGGCACCTCACCAACCACCACCGGCTGTTAGGCCTATGGGCCCGAGCTCGTTAGAGATAGGCCTAACGGCGGTAGCACATCCTCGGAGCAGTCCACGTCCACGCGCACAATCGCCCAGTCGAGCGCACGAACGTTAAATATGCACACCAGCACGGGAAAACGTGGACAGCAGACGACACACGGCAAGAACGGCAGGTTCAGATCGCAGAAATGAGCGCCCCGAGCACCACACTGGCCCCAGCTGCCCCGAATTCCCGAATGGGGCGCTCGCGCGTGGGCTTCTGGGTAGTCACCGCCGTCGGGCAGCGCTCTCCGCGCTCGTCGACAACGCGAATAGAGCATTCTTGGCGGCATCATGCAGTGTTCGCGCTCGTCACTACGGGTGCACAAAAATTGAGAAAACTGCCACGCGCCACCGACCTGTACGCACCCGAACTCGAGTAAACCAAGAAAACACAAGCTACGTATCCATCCGTGGATCGCGCCGTGTTTATTTATTTTTTTCCTGCTGTGGCTTGGAATCGGGCAGAAATCTGGCCCCGCCAGGTACGGACGCAGGTATTTCCAGAGAGGGGGAAGGGGGGGGGGGAGCGGTCAGCGTATCAGATGTTTTTTTAGAACACCCCTCACCCCTCCCCCCCCCTTTTATTTTTGGTTTCCCAGCCCTACATTTTTACGCATGCACAAATCAAGAGGGGATCAGAACATCCGGACAGACCCCCCCACGCACACACACACCCCTTAATCCGCCACTGGGCCCCGCCAACGGCTCGCTTATCCTTTTGAGATTACGTGAAAGCTTTTTCGGGAGGTCGTTGGCTGTGTTTTTCGTGAAAACCCAGGGAGATGCAGACGAGCGTTTTTCGGCCCTGTTCAGACGTCGAATCCATTTCACGAAACTCGTTTCGCGAGCCAAGATGCGCCAGAAAAATGCATCGTGTGAAAGGGCCTTAAAACAACACACAATGGTTGCACTACACTTGCGTCTGCCCGAAAAGAACTGGACTGTCTTCTGCTTCCCCATAGTACCCTCAACCTTTAGGTATTCGCAGATTGAACGAAAAGTTCGTATTTTGTGATTGGTTTTTCACTGATGTAATATTTGGTGTTCACCGGCGTCGGAATTTCGGACAAAAACCATCCCCAAAACGCTTTGGACCCATTATAACGTCCTCTCCCACGACGGGAAACCCGTTGGTGCCAGAGCCGGGACTGGGCGGGACGGGGGAAACGTCGGCTGCGTCAATGGCGGCCGATCTCCCGCAGACGGGTGGACGGATGGGAGTATTTTCAACTCCCATTTCGTCTTGCGGCGTGTTGACGCACAAGAACTCCAGTTTAAAATGGGAGTCAAATCAGGTGATGTCGCTTTTATACCCCGTCCCTTAGCAACCAGAGTAAAGTGGTGGTTTCTAGTTTCTATACTCCCATGTGCGGGAGTGAATGCTTTAGGCTTGGGAGTTTAATCGGCATCTGATTCTTTAAAACTCCCATCCGGGCTACTTCCTTGTTTACAGTGTAGGTTCTTGGTAGCCTTTGGCCTTTTTACCATAAAGATTTTGCTTTTAGCAGGATTAAACGATAAAAACACTTTTAACGCTTTCATGCTCTACTATAGCATGCACTCACAACAACAACTGTATGCATATTTATTCTGCCTACACTGTAAAATATTTTCTCGCCCCGTTTTACGGAAAAAAGTTGCTGGTTTAATGCTAGCAAAAAACGGGTTTTATGTCCGTTAACTAAGAAACGGACACAGAGTCCGTCAGAATTTACGACAAAAGTGTTTGCAAAATTACGCCGGAAATTTTTGCCGGTGTGGCCTATTAAACAAGTAATCCAAAAACAAGGTGCACATCAAAGGGCTTAAGCCGTTAAATCGCAACTCGTTGGGCCATGCTAAATATGATTGAAACTTGAGTTTCTCGTTTAATCATCGTTTGCTTTATACATTGCAAAATAACGATGGAATAAGCACGTTTTAGACATAAAATTCAATATCAAATATTGGTGTCTTCTGCGTTGCCATTTCATTATTAATTGCGAAAGCCGTGCGAACGACCAACAATCAGCATAATTAGGCAGCATGCTCAGTGCGCGTCGTAATGATCAACTAAAAGCACAAAAGTATCAGTCTCTTCAGTTCCGTTCAAAAGCCCGACATATCAGAGATAAGAAAAAACGGCCACTGAACTTGTTATTTTCGCTTGCGGCGAAAAGTGCTTGAAATGATTCACATGCGGTCGGTTAGCACAGTTAGCGACTGCCACTGCTGTTTTAAGTAGAATTCCTTTGGTGTTCATCACGTAAATTGTGCACAGTCCATTCAGTTTTTTTTTTGCACGTTACTTTTCACTCTGCCGGGTATGCTCCTTTTTGTTCTCGTGTTTTGCGCTGTATTTGCTCACCATGCTTTGGGAAAGCTTTTTGCAAGAAGACAACATTTTTTTAAAGAAAAACTAAATATAAATTGCGTCAGAACTGCGATCTTGTTTTGGTGTGTTGTCGTTTTCGTCACATTTGGCTGTGTATAACGTTCAAACTACAAGAATCACAAAGTTAAAACATGATACACTTGCAGTGTTTACGGCTGCTACTTTACAAACGCGTAGATTATAGTTCGTGCGTAAAACAATAACAAGCTTCGTTGCTTCGATGTTTTGATTATATTCGTGCGTGGTTGTAACGTGTTCAAGTTACAACAATTAAACTTTTGTCACATCAGCTTCCTATACAACCTTTTCTTTAATGACATTTATTCATTCTTTATGGAAACAAATTGAAAGATATGCGTTGTCCTCAACCTGTCTCAAATGAAAACGTTATAGATTTCAAGGTACAATAAAAAAGGCCACCTTTGAGATTCCTTCCATTTTCATAGGAATCAGTCTCAACCAACTGTTCGTTAATCTGATCGATTGAAAAATGTTCCGATGTTGGGTCTCTATCAAAGTTGGTGTCTTTAAAAGCGCTTAAAAGTGTAACTTCCACTCATAATGTTTTAAGGTTAGACTTCAAATAGTTTGCTGCCAGCCATGTATTAAACACGTAATGTGTAGAAATGTACCGAAAGGGTTCTGACCGTTGGACGGAAGTGAACAGAACAACGTGCCGCAGGTGGGAGCAGGAACTCGGTGGTGTCACATGAGAAGAATGCAAGAATCACGCGAGCCTGATTCCTGCGCACGCGAAGAACCCACATGGCACCACGACAGAACAGCAGATGACAAAACAGCACGAGACGAACAGCACGGTCAAAACGGCGCGCCTCAAAAAAGCAGCGCAACATTCGGACAAAAGTTTCTAATCCCCCCATCTCCGGCCTTTGGCTTCCACAGTACGACGCACAACTATCCTCCGTGCTCTCCTAGGCTGACAGTGATGTGGAAACTATGTGCTCTTTGAGCCAGTCTCACTTGTACCTTTTACCAGAGGATCACGCCCGCTGGCGTATAGCCAGATTCGCAGAATGGGGTCAGGTGATAGACAGCGGGGTGGGCGAGATTTGTCAACAAATGTCCCAACTTTTCACCCCTCGCACAGATGGCGACAGAGATCTCGCGGTAGCTGACGTTTGTTCTGAACCTTTCTTTATCCACTGATGTAATTCAACGTCTGTGCGGCAACAAAATGACTGAAAACTTGCAAATGAAGCACAGGTTGTTGGTTGCTTGCTTCACAAAATAAATAGCACATCTCGCGTCCGATTTTGTCGCCCGTGGGACGTGGTTTCATTTTTTCGGTCTCCTGTCTCTCATGGCGGAAAAACCCCAGTTGTCTGCTTTCGTTCCTCTCCTGAGTGATGCATGACGGGAGTGCTTTGTGGTGCACACTTGATTCTCAAGGTGCAGCGAGTGCATGGACGCGTGGAGTGGCAACGCCGAAATGAACTCGTGGAGTGTCGGCCGAAACGAACTCGCTCGGAACTTGTTGCGAGTGGGTACGCATGGACACGAGTGCCCATGCATACATGTAGTCGTACACTGCGCACGAGCATGTGGCTTCGTCTGGCATCTTGTTCCCATGCACAAGTTGTTTCGACAGCATTGCAGAAATTACACTAGCCCTGACATTGAAGTACAAAAAGGTTTGTGCCGAGTCTAGACACTGCTGCAAGATCGCCGAGCCAGAAAACCTAAACCGAGCCGCCACTAAATATGTTCCGTTTCAAGATGGCCTAATTGGCAAGACTGAACTGCCACCAAAAGTGTCATGTTGTAGAGAACATAAGTACATCGCCAGACATGAGTGTCCAAAATATACTTACATTTGCTAGCGACGCCACATAAACGTCATGCAATGACCCTCTGGTTGGCCAGTTAAGTCACACGCAGTGCCGTGCAGGGTACAGGACGGCATCCATGAGCCGGCCGGTGCAGTGACCCAGGGTCCCGAACATAGTGTTGCACTGCTGCCTTGGACAAGGTGAAAGCCAGCTCATTGATGTCATCCCGGGACCTGTGGTGTGTAACCATTGTGTTTAAGTCAGTCACCGACCAATATTTTGGACTCGATGGGGACCGCGCAAAAATCAGAATAATCGAGCACTCCGAAAAAAAAATGAATTCGGCCAAATAATCACTTTAATGCGACTTTAGGCACAAGGTTGATACAGAAAGTGATTGATAAAATCGGCTCGCGATAATTCAAACTCGGATATTTCGTACTTCCGGTTAATTAAAACAGATTTGAAAATTTTCCTTGACCCGCTATGTTTTTACTGTATTTATAAGCCGCTTAATTCGAGCGGCGTTTTCGCTCAATTCATATTTTTTGTTCTCGCGGCCCCGTTGAGTGCGCTTCTTTCCGAACACTGGTGCACCGCAGGAAAGCAATACCCGCGGAGCTCGCTTTCGCGAGTGTTGCTTCTCCGCAGTGCACCGGTGCTCGGAAAGAAGCGCACTCAACGGGGCTCAGGTGGGCACACATTGGCGGAAAACAGCGTTCACATTGATGTGCTTCAAGACTAGCAATGATGACCAAGACGACATCGAGGATGAAGACCAGCTCACTGGCATCATGCTTTCTGGCCCTGAAGCACATAATGTGAACGGCTAGCTGGGGGAATATGCTAGTCTTGACGACGGTGTGTGTGTTTGTCGTGATGACTCTTTAGAGGACATAGTACAGGAAGTAATGCCAGCAGAGTGCAGCAGTGAGAGGGAAAATGACGATGAAGAAAGGGATAACCCACTACGAACTGTCACAGCCACAGAGGTCTTTGAGCACATCGCTCAGCTCTAGAAGTTTCTGTCTGCAAAGGAAGAGTCCCGTAAAGATCTACTTTTATTGGCTGGTACTGAAAATAATGTTTTGAGATTGTATTTGCGGACTAAACAGTTCAAAATCGACAACATATTTGCCGGATAAATATATTCAACGTCGCAGTTCTTTCACGAATGTGTTATGCCTGTACTTGCTTATAATTAGGCCTATGTAGAGGAAACCGGCAAAAATCTGCTTTGTATTTGTAGATTTCCATGTAACAAATCAATGTTTTCTATTATCATATTTAGATGAACTTCTCATAATTCTAATTTCTGATAATTCAAACTAAAATTTGTGACTTCCTGTAGTTTGAAGTGATGAGATTCTACTGTAGTCTGCTGTACGGCGTTTCGCATTCAGCGAGTCATTTTGTCACTGTATACAGACGACAGCACGAAAGCGTTTATTTATTGTTATTTTTTATTTATTCATACTGCTCGCCTTTTTCAAGGCTTTGGCAGGAGTGGTACAACATAAATTCAAATATGCAATGCTCGGTTTCGGCCAAGTTACGCATTCATGGCTGCACGACGCGCGCCAACTGTAGGGCCAGTCGTTAGACTTTGCCCTTGGTGAAGGACAAAGTCCGGTTTCTAACACTGTGCCAGCTGGAGCAAATGCACAGATTGATTGGTACTTCCTTGGTGATTCAACCGCTGCCTTCTCACGTCGACCAGAGCAGTTTATAGAAAGAGTTTGGTCAATGGGAAGCACAGGCAGAGCCAGTGCGTGCGCCAGACTCGGTAACAGGGCTTGGCATGCTCTCTTGACCAACCAGAAGCCGAAAAGAATCCCCTAGCGGTTGTAGCGAGAAACAGTTATGATCACAGGAATATGTTCGTATATGGCTTCAATAAGCGCGTAAGAGTGAGGTGTAGTAACTCGTTGTGGTTGAAAATAGCGCACACGTGATGTTTCGATCATAACCATGTAGAAAGATGTAAGAAACGAATGCGCCTCAACTCTGTTTTGCTCAGACAAAGTGTGAACGCTCGGACGGCAGATTCCCGGCCCTCGGCGCTTGGCGTAAGGATTATGTTGATCGTTCCGCTAGCCTGACTCTTCCACCATCATTTTGGATGAGCGTAATTGAAACATCACGTGTATCATATTTTCAGTCACCGAGAGTTACTCCGATGCACTTAGCAGGTTTGTTTCTTGCGACCACCGCCAGGGTATTATTTCCGGCTTCTGGCTGGCCACATTCGAATTTCTGAAGACGCCCTGGAACACGCCCAGCTCGTTTTCGACCAATGGCGCCTCCTGATTTGTCTCCTATACTTCCCAACGAATGGCCAAACTCTCTACATATACGGCTCTGACGTCGACACACGGGAAATACCGCAAAAAAAACAACACAGACACCGTCACGATTTCGCAAGGTGAAACCGGAGAAGTCAAGAGCGGAAGAATTGCTTCGAGTGTCAACATGCTATGTGGCATCAACAACAAAGAACTGCCATTTAAAAAAAATAATTATAGTTTGTAGTTTTTTGCTGCACGTGACGTCACGACAACTGACGGCAGCAATTTGCTGGCGGAGTGATGAAGATTCTTTTAGGGGAATTTGCCACTGAATTCATAACCTGTCATCAAATGTAGTTCCTAAACATGGCAGGTATAATCTGTCGCACAAATTATTTCCGTTGCTAAGAGGCAATTGGGGCTTTACGTAAACATAAGCTGGACATGCGTGTAGGAAAAATAACGTGAATGACTGACCACATCATTGACTCTTCCAACATATTGCAAAAAAATATCCGACATGTCAACATTTCCCCCCCCATTTTAGTGGCTGTCGTGTAACATCAAAGTATAAGTAACAAGTAAAATAAAAACTAAAGAAAAAAGTACATAACGTAAGATGTACATGAACTCTATAGATATAATAGCAGGTCCCAAGGTTTGGCAAAGAGGACGGTCTTCTCAGAAAACCCCCTCTCTCGCTCGAGTCCGTATTCCAATTATTGAATCTCAAAAAGAAGTTGCCCCGAAAAAGATGCAGAAAATGCACAAAACAAAGTGACAGCGCCTAAAAGGTCACACCTGCCTTTCACATGACCTTTTGATCTACATGCAGTGCAGGATGCAGAACGGTGGCCATGGGCTAGCTGCAGCTGTAACCCAGTGCTTGCAGTATATCGCAGCGGCTTGGAAGGGAGGGAGGCCATCTCCTTCATGCTGTGGCACCGAGAAAAGCAATACCGACGAGCCGCAGACGTCGAGCACCTTGGGTATTTCTGTGCATCCACAAAGCAATTTTGGGACAGCAACGACAGAAAACTTCAGTAACACAGTGAACAAAAAAGAGACCAAAAGAGTAGGCATGCAGGCGAGCGTGAATTGTGAACACAGCTAAAACCCAAGGCACAAGGAAGCACAAATAGGGCGCATGAAGAGGCCTTTCGACTTCCTTGCATGTCGGGTTTGAGTCTCGTACGGGGTAGTAAAAAGCAACAATACTGGTTCCCTAGCCTTTCCTGGATCAAGAAGTTTTGGAACAAAGAAATCGTACTGGTGTTGGGACCGAGCGGTTGTCCGGGAACTTTGGGTACGGCAGGGAGCCGAGCCAGGGCAGGAACACATCAGGAAGCCGGACTCGGGAAGGACCAGGGAACAGGAGGGGTGTCTCTTAAATAAGTCTTTATATGTACATATGGACAAGTTTACATCATCAACGGGAGAACACCAGAAAACACTCGAGAGAACACTGTCGAGAACACTATGAGAACACCAAGTAGCAGCCGCCTGCTGCTCCTTTTATCATGTCAGATTTCCCCACATCCCTAGTAGGGAATCCCCATCGTCCCTCCCTTGACCAAAATGGCGTGGTCAGTCTTCGTCACGTTCAGGCACGCCCCTTCCCTCTCCCTCACACACTGCCACACGCGTCACGCACACCAGGGCCAGACGTCCTTGGCCGCGGTGTCGCCGGTCAATCTTGGCGGACAATGGTGCCATCGAAGTCGAGGGAGGCGGAAGACATCCATAATTGCAGGCGTCCTGGCTTCCGTGTGTTAGGGGATAATCCCATGGGCGATCTAAACCGGGGGAATTGAGTAAAGCCCCCTCCTTTGTCGAGGACGTCCCAAGGCTGTCGGGTCGCCGTGCGTCGAGGTGAGACAGCAGAAGCAAGGAGAGGGGCCGGACGGCAAAGACGGCCAGATGACACTGGCGTGGGTCAACCCGATGATCCTTCGGAGAAGGTCACGTCGTCCCCGTGTACCAAGGTGCGTTGGCGACTCCACGGCGCCTCTCGCTCTGTCTCCGGGCGCAGCTGACCTTAGCCACCTGGCGTGGCGACGATGCTCCAGGGCGTCTACCCGTGCCGGTCGGTTTGGAAGGGCAAGGTCGTCTCCGGCGGCATTTCGCAAGACTGGTCATTCATCTTGTTATCTCTTCTCGGGCGGATTAGAGTGCACGCTGCGGCAGCAAACTGCCTCGAAGGGCTCAACTCACACTTGTAAGATAATGATTGGCGAGCAACTACTCTATTGTATACTACGTGCACTGTATGTTTTAAAGGGGTACTCCGGCATTTTCATCATTGTCCCCGATTTGCCTAAAAGCTTGCTTAACACGCCAAATAACATCGCTGAAATAGTAACCCAAATATTTGGCCAAAATAAGTTTATTTGGCGAAGTTACAGAACTTACGATATTGGTCATCATCATGTTATTCAAAGTGAAAAGCTCTACTGACAACATAGATATAGTGACGTCATGGGAAGGCAGGTATTCACTCTTTGGGCTGTAGACTTTTTTTCCAACTGATCACAAACAGTTTCAGGGTGTCAAAAATGCTTTGGAAGGTCGCTCCAGCTCCCGCGCAACAGTACGAAAGAAATGCTCGGCATAGTTTATTTTTAGATAGCCCGCTCGACCCGCAAGCCTGCCATCCAGTGACGTCACGGCAATGAAAAACGCAAATATCTTCGAATCTTGGTTTTGGTGTCATTTTCATTTGCCGATTTCACAATCACTATTTTGAATTTCGCGATATTTATTAGCATAAAGAAAAGAGTAAAAGATGGCAATTTCGAAAATACAGTTAGGTGGAGTTGCTCATAAAATCGCTGAGTACCCCTTTAAGCAGGTCTCTTTTCTGCGAACACAACAGTGGTAGGAACGTTACTTGTGTCGAGCTAGAGAAGCCATATTGGAGGCTACCCCAGCTACGTCCACACTGGATGTTTTGGCGGTTATGCGCAATGCAGAGAGCTTTCACTATTTCAACCGAGTGCCTAGGCAAACAGAGAAGCAGCCACATAAGACAATCAGGGAAAGTCGTCGTGTTGTACAGGATAAGGAGAAAGGACATAGTGCAGCGAGCTATCTGGTCCAGGCTATTCCTCTGAGAAATGCAGTCGGTGGGAATGTAGGTCACTTATTCCCGCCATTAATTTAGGTAACAAATGCAAACATTACACTATTTCGCATAATTCTCTACTGCAATGCTAGTCACCCGCAACGAAAAAAACGCCACAAACTAAAAGAAAGTCTGGTTGCATTGTTAACACGGACATCACTTCCATCAGGAAAGGCCACTTGCGCCATCCACCTGCTCATAAGCGATCTGGAGTTCATCAAAGCACGACCAACAATCTCTCGTAAGTATTTAGTTTTTTGTCAGTAGTTACTGAATGAAAACACAGTGCAGTGATGATTACCATCAGTACAGCCTTGCCACTGGCACTGCTGTCCCTCGGGTGTCACATACACGACATGGCCTGCAAGCCACATATATCCCTAAAAGAAAGCTGCATAGGATGCACTTACCGTGGCTAGCATCGCCACCCCCAGAGCTCGCACAAACCCTCTGCATGGCACGCAGTGCTGTTCAGAACAGAGCGGCACTGGCTAGCCAGTTGCTGCGAAGGCTTGTAGTGTCTTGCTGCTGCCTTGCAAAAGCTGCAAGTCACCACTTTCACGCATTGTGGTGCCCATCAGCTTCAAACGAAATGCTGATGAATGGCGACCAGCAATAACGTGTCGCACAAGGGGTGAAAAAGGTGGAATGTGCAGACTCATATCTGTCTGCTTTTGTCTCGCGTCTGGGTATTGTTTGAGAGGAAAATAACAATGACACTTCTTCACAGTAATTTGCAAAAGAAACTAGAACGGCTCGGTTATTAAGTTGTGTGCAGCGAAGGCACGGGTACGAGGGCGTCGCTCCGCAGAATATTCTCGTGCAAACGGGCGCTCATGCAAACGGGTGCTCGTGCAAAAAGGGCGCTTTTCACTGTCATGTGCTTGGGCCTGTGCCTTTGCTGCACACAACTAATGTTACAGGGTGTATAGCACGCCTTCGAGAGCATTCGCGTACGGTGAGAAATCCATGATATACAGGGTACGATTGCAGAAAACCTTGCAGGGGTGCAGGAAGCTGCGAGTGCACCAGAATATGAAACTAGAGGTGGTAATAGAATTTTATAGTTTGCGAATATGACGTTACTTGGGTCAAAATATAGAAACGAAAAACACAACTTCCTTACAGGCTAATGACAAGGGCCATCTGGAGCACGACCAACTATTTGTTAAGATCACGGCATTCGATCGGACGCGGAAAGAATAAAACATGTAGGACGAAGACAGACAGCGCAGTTCTTTGTTGACATGGGATGTAAGATCAAACACATCATTCTGCCGGATCAAAATGGTTTTGTTGAATTAGGTTTAGCTCGCGTCAGCCGGCAGGTTCTTCGGCGTGGCTTTCAGCTTTGTGCAATGCGTGTTTTAATAGTGAGCGCAGGCTCGAACAATGCAGGCAGTGGCGTCAACAGATTTGAAACGAAGAAAGAGCTCGGACGCGTGGAACGAACACATAGAGATCACATCACAGGAAAACGCCAACCACTCTCCTTGCGTCCGACTACGGTTCGCAAGACACGACGTGATGATGTTGCTCCGGGCGTTGAACATTGAGAGAGAGAAAGCGTTGTAAAATGGAACGTTGAACAGGGCTAAGGATTCCGCGTCTGCTTCCATGCTCCTATTGCTCATGACGTCACCAAATTTCATCCAATAAAGTGCGCACCGAAGTTCTTTCTAGCCGCCAGTTCTGCGAGAGCTTGAGTTAGCGTCGCCATCTGGTGGAGACGCGGGCAACTGCGAGCGCTACCGGCTGCACGCGTTGCGGCCGCGCGCCGCAGTCGTTCGGTCACTCTCCTTCTTACACCATGACTACAACAGACCTCATCCAGCATCCAGCCAGCTGTTGATAGACTTTGCTAAAAAGCCCCGTACGAAAATGTCAGATTCAGGCCGGAATGAAAAATGCCGGTTCCGCCAGACCCAAAATTGGGTCACCAGTCTGTATCCAGCCTGGAACCGCGCATTTCAAGCCCCAATTTTAAACCCAGGCGGTGCACCACCGGAATTTCCGCTGCGCTCACCACTGGACTTCTGGATTTCAGACCCAGGAGGACTTGGTCTGAAATCGCGACATTCTCTCGCATGAACCGGCTAGGGGCATCGCGCGAAAGTCTTTTGTAAAGTACAGTCTTGAGCGCAGCTGTAACTCCGGCGGCGCACACGGTCGTCCAGGCGTCGTCGCGTCGTCATTAAACACGGTGCACAGAATACACACACAGCACGCACAAGCACAGCATCCAGTGTTGAGTGCATCGGGAAGTTCCGGCGGGCAAGCGGTAATCCGAGTTGTCCAAGTATTGTCACCAAGCAGACCCGCACATCCAAATGCCGAGCCAACCGCAAGGAGTCGGCAGCTTCACACTATATAAAGAATCAAAGCCGAGGTTAGTGGGTATCGATCCAGGGCAACGATAGGTTGGACGACTCTCGTGATAGGCGCGTCAGTATCCGTGTGCCCGCAGCGCGAACGTCGCCGCCGGGCAGGCGCTGGCCGGTAGGTAGTCCGGACGGGAGCGGAGAAGAACCGGAAATCCTCGAAGCGCTGCCGCGACTCGCAGACAATGCAAGGTGCGCGTCGTCACCAAACATGGTGCACAGAGCACACACACACAGCACGCACAAGCACAGTATCCGGTGGTGATGGGACGAATTTTGATCCGAATCGAGATTGGAAGCCGAATCTGAAGATGCGGAAAGATTCGGAAGAGTAGCCGAATCTCAAGCGATTCGGAAAAGTTCGGAAAGATTCGGAGCGTTGCCATGGTTGCCAGATTACGTTGATGAGCGTTTCAACTTTTCGTCATATTAGATTCACTAAATTCTACAAACTGCACAAAATAATATGGTAATATAATATCATAGTAAGAAGTAAAATGTTCCGCTTTGTTTATATTATTTTGGATGTTTGTCGAGAACGGTAGCCAGACATCGCGGGAAAATTGGTTTCGGTTCCGGATTACGACAAAAATCGGCATGCTTTGTGCGCGTGGAAATACAAGCACGTGTTTTCATCGCCGCAAGAGATCGATACCGTACGTGCTGTTCGACACAGGCTCATTTCGTGCTCATAGTTACGGTCATAGTGGCACACACCACATAAGTGAGTACGTTGGATTCGATTATCTTCAACGCGTGTCCACTGAGGAATTGCTATCGAAACATGAGAAACAATCTGAAACTCCATGCGCCGTACTATTACAGTTTTTCCGGTTAATGATATCCGATTGAGTTAGTGTTTGTTTCCAAACAATAAAGTTGCGCTGGACACCCCTGTGTTGGGTTTCTTTTTCATCAAGTAAAGTTCACTTACACAAAACTTACTGCCGAGAACGGAGAAACAACAGTGCGACGTTTTTCTTCGCCACCCGTGCCGGTACTTACGTGGTCGAAGTTGTGACGAGCAACATTCATCTCGCTCTCGCCCCTTACAGGTACAGACATACGCAGCTCTATAGAAAGATACGAATAATTTCCTTGCCTGAATACATTTATTGCGCGTTGTGACACAATATGTACAATACATAACATTTCGCTACATTTTACCGATCACCGCGAAACCGCACACGAACCGAAACCGTGCATTGGTTAGGCCTAAGAAAACCACACCGATCA